>SCDZ01000044.1:440000-684221 GCA_004143845.1 Drosophila lacertosa
CCAAATGCATAAAACGTGCTTTATGCTTGATTGTGGCGCGCAGTATGTCCACGTGCGCCTCCAGGCTCTGCGCAAAGCTCTCCAGATTCTCCGAGGTGGGCGGCTGCTCGCCCAGACCCAGCTCGAGTGGGCAATAGCGAATGCAGCTGCCGTGCGTCGGATGCTCAATCACCTCGAAGTCAAACTGTAACCAAACGAATGAAGTGAGGTTCCTCGTAAGGTCAACCCTTAGACAGCTACTCACATTGGGACAGTCGCGTTGCAGTATCTGACCCAGCCAGGAGTTGAGGCGATCGAAGTACGAGGCATTGTTGCTCTTCTCCAGCGGTTTGAGGCCCGTTTCGGCCACTGGCTCAGCACCAGCTGTTATTGGAATGGTCGCGCTGCCGTCGAACTGATAGACAACAACGGGAGCGGCCGCATCGAACAGGGCGTTCACGTCGAAGGCACTGTTAATGATGTCCGACAAAGCGGCTCCGGTTTGTGCGCCCGGCGTGTGGCTCTATTTGTGGGATTCAATTGAGATGTGATGGAAAATTCAGAGGTGAAATTGGTTATTGGGGACTATATTGTATACGATTGAATGAGAATATGATATGATGTGTACTTGTCTTATAGGGCGGTTTAACTGTAGACATAAATTTAACTATGTTTTAATAATTTTCTCTTTAGTTTTACTTTATATTTTTTTTATATATGTCTTTTATGGGGATCGGAAGATCATATCAGATAAATGGCACAGAAATGATTGGCCAAAGATAAGGTTCTTGTGTTCTTATCTTGATCAAGCTCAACAATTACGATTCTCGTTGCGCTTATAATATTTGATTTAAAGCGTTATCAGCATCGGACAATATATCATATGTTTTCTGAAGCACCTTTTGATTGAACATTTGAATGTTAACTGATTATTTTATTGGTTGTCTACATAAACCTGTTTTGATTGACTTAATTACTCATTGATGAAAGTCAGCCGGTTTTCTAACAGTAGTTTAGTATTTCAATGCTTCATCTAAATGTTAAGGTTTTAAAGTAGATAAAAAACTTTTTTTGAAGTGTGAATAATAATAATATTTAAGACAATTTTTTTGGCAGCTGAATTTTTGGAAAATGTTTTTCAAACGGCAAAAGCTAATGTCAAACTTAACTTGGCTTAAGCAAAAAATATTTTTTATCAAGTAGGCAAATTTTTAGATCCCTAATATAAAATAAATAGGTAGATTTAAAGAGACAAATTGAAATTGCTACATTACCAGCACACGAATTCCCTCGCACTTGGAGGCGATCTCGAAGAGAATACTGCATGTCTGGAATGCGACGTGGAGCCGTTCGGCGATGGCCTTGCGGCCGAGCGCCTGCAGGCTGGTCCACAGCGAAAGCGCGTTGAGGCGCCGCGAAAGGATGGGGTCCGATTCGAAGGCACTTAGCGCGCTGTTCTGCAACGGCCGATGGAGCAGCACAATGGGCAGACTGGGCACGCCCAGCCAGCTGCCCAGATTGAGGGCCATTGAGTGCAGCACGTCGTGAACGTTGCCCGGACTTTGGGCGCAGACAAGAGCGGCCAGACCGTGGCCGCTGGCATGCAGCCACATGTTGTGCGCCTTGCAGACATCGCGCAACCGCTGAAGATTGTCCACATAGCCGCAGAGGGAAGCACCGATGTCGGCGACAACCAATAGCGGCGTCCGACTGGCGGCCAGATCGAGCTGCACCTGTTTTTGCAGCTGGGTTAGATCCATGGTGCCGTACTTGCTGTGCTCCGGTATGATCTTGATTGCGTCCAGCGATATGCCCAGCTGGCGACAGGCGTATTGCAGGCGCACGGGCGTCGTGTTCTCGGAGATGTAGAAGCACGGTTGGGCCAGCGCCGGTATGCCGCCCTCCAAGTAGCCCGGACAGCGGGCCACAATGGCCAGGCGCACGGTGCGCAGGACGGCGTCGGCGTTGTCCGCATGAAAACTGCTGGCGGCATTGCCAAAGTGGAACAGCGTGCCCAGCCAGCGTGTGGCATCGCCAGCGATGCTGTTCGTCACGCGCAGGAGATGCTGCCGATCCAGGTGCGACAGATAGGCGACAATGCTGTGCGAGATGAGCGCCAAATGGGAGACGTCGTCGAGGGCGGGCAGCGGAAACTCCGGATCGTCGTCACAGTCCGAGTACGCGACCAGCTGCTCCAGCAATTTCAGTATATCAGACGGCACACGATGCTCCTGGCGCAGGTGCGTCGATAGCACCGCATCGGCAGCCGCGGTGTGCGGATCGCGTTCCAGTTCCTGGAGCGACTGGTTGTCACCGGCGCTCTGGCTGTCGCCTGCCTCGCTGCCAATCACCTTGCTGGGCGAGCCCGGCACGGCCTTGACATTCTCCAGGCGTTGCAGCACTTGCGAGGAGCGGAGCTCCAGCTCGGCCAGGCCGGAGCGTATCTGTAAACAATGAACGCGTGATCAGTGCAACAACAGCGAAAACAACGCGCGCAGCGGAAAGAATAACACGTTGACGTGTCTTCGTCGTCGTCATCAAATACCAACTTACGCTGGATGCGGCGATTTCGGCCACTGCTGGTGTCGACGTCGTCGTCGTTGCGGTTGCCGTCGGTGACGTTGGTGGTGTTGTTGTTGCTGCTGCTGCCGTTATAGTTGTTTCCGTTGTTGACGGCGGCTGTGGCTGCTGTGCCTCAGCAGCGCTTAGCTCGTCATCAACTCCAGCCGCTGACATTTCTATTGGTTAACTTGGCAAAACTTCGTCGCTGCTTCCCTTCTCGTTCTGCTTGTTTTTCTGTTATTCTAGCTGATGTGGAGTTCTACTCTAGCAATAAACACAATTGTGTATTTTAAACTTATCGTTATTGCGGTCACACTGTATTCGAAGGCTCACAAAATTAATCGCCACGCTATCGATATGTGACTATGCAAACACTGCAATCGTTTCGCAACGAGTTGGCAGCAACACTCAGCCACATAGAGTGGCGCCAATTTTGAATACTTTAAAATATCAACAACTGCCACTTGCGAGTTTTGCTGTTATTGCGTTTGTGCTAACGACCCAAATATCACATGCGACAGCAATGACAGCCACTAATGCAAATTTGCAGTTTGGCATTTGTTGGGACATGTGTTTGCCGTTTGCCTTGGCACAGCCACTAAATAAAAATGCAACTTTTGCGAAACTCGAGCAACATATGCGACTGGATTATGTGAACACGGAAATGGGGTGCTACAATGTTGCATGGCAATATGTATTAAGTGCATGTGTCTGTGTAAAAGTGTGTGCCTTGGCTTGTTTGCATATGTATGCCATGCATATATGTATGTTTTGTACATATGTATGTACATACATTTATAATGAAAGCTTGCGTGTGCTGGCCCGGCTGTGTTTCAGTATGTGTGTGCGTGTGTGTGACTGTGTGTGTTGTGCCTGTAGCTTTTCACTTTATTCATGCATAAACTTGCTGAGAAAGTTTCGCGCTTGCTGTAAACTGGTTGCTTGCTAAAAGTTACCACGGTATTGGGATTTGCGCCCACCCACGACACATGCAAATAACATATCGATGCTGCTTTTTCAAATAGCACCACTCACAGCCCCCTTTGCTGCCTTCGCGTCGCCGTTTTGGGACCGTCGCACGGGCTGCATTGGTTTCCCTTGTGGCTTTGGCGTCTGTTGTGCCGAGGATTTGCGACGGAGCCGCTGGAACGTGCCGCTGCAAATGCATCAATTTACCCTGCCAGCCGCAAGCCCCAAAAACCCAACTAAACCTTCCAAACAGCACCTTCCAGCCCCATCGTCCTCCGTCTCCCCTTACCACACCACATTTCTAGTATTAGTAGCTCGGATGCCCTTTAAAATTACATTCGTGTGTGTGTGTGTGTGTGTGTGTGTGTTGTAATGTGTGAGTTATTCAAGAAGTTTGTTTAATCATTAGTATACAATGCGGACAGTGGGCGTGGTCAGCGCCTTCGTGGATACACTCAGCGATAGTGAAGAGTTTTTATCCATGAAGGGGAAATCAAATTGTTTTTTTAGATCAATTTCTAAGTTGGTGAGCTTAAAAAAAAATGTAGTGTTTTGTGCGAATTCCGAAAATGATTTCACTTGATTTAATTACATAATTTATGTTCTTTTGTTTTCGGGTGTAAATTTATATATGTATATTCATGTTTGCACCATAAATTAAACAATTTCGCTTGATTAAAACAGCCGCAACATTTTAATGCATACAGACATACCCACAAACACAAACACACAAAGCACACACACACACACACCCATGTGTACTATAAATTATGAGTCTTCATGAATTTGGTGACATACTCTGTTTTTGCAAAGATTAAAGAGTTTAATTGGTTTAGACGAATGTCTTTTCGATTTGAATGTAAGCTTAGTTAGAATATCTGTTCTATTTTCAATAACGAATTCTTTTGCTATAAATAAAAAATCTTCGGGCTTGGCAAAAGTTTGATTGTTTCATTTACATTGAGTAAGTTTTTTATTTGTTCTTCAATGCACGATTAAACAAAACATTGTTTTTGAAAAGTATTCACCAACTTATTTAGCAGGCCGAACATCACAATACCAATGTTTACACAACGAACAGAGTATTGTGCTGTGCGGAAGGCCCAGCGGCAGTTTTCTTGTTGCTATTGTTGCTCGGCGTTGTACGCCAGCCACAATTCATATAAAATTTGTTTTGCTACCGAAAATAATTGCAACCAACAAATGTTGGTCAATTGCAGTTCAAAGGGGGAGGGGGATGAGGACGTGGGGGACAAGAGTAGTTAGAGGGTATAACTAGTTCGTCAATTTGTGTAGCTTTCGGAGTTTTGTTTTTGCTTTGTGTTGTGCGCATCTTTTATTTTTTTGGGCCAAAAAAAAATGCGTGTATTACGCATTTGTTGTTGTTGCTGCTGTTTTAGCCTGCACCGGGCTGATTATATAAATTGCGTATACGACGCGTCGCATCAAATAATTTATGTGCGGCAAACACACATGCGGAACAAGTGGTGGAAGAAGTACACACCGATGTGTGTATTTAGCTCTACCTCAAACATCTATGCCAAGGTGCAAAAAAAGGCTCAAGGCCGTAAACAGCAGCACTTTATTTCCACACACACACACACAGACACATCTGCGTGCTTAGAGCGAGAGAAAGAGAGAGGGAGAGAGCGGGCCCACAAGTGTGTGTGTGTGTGTGAATGGCGGAGGTGCAAAGTAGTTGCCACTTAAGAGGGGGGTGCAAAAAAAAACTTCAAACAAACAAGCGGCAGGCAGCAGGCAGCAGGCTTTGAAGAGCTCAGCCCGTGAAATGGGCAAGAGCAGGCTGGGGCGGGAGATGTTGGGCGCAGCGTGGGGTGTCCACCAGACAGACACTACAGAAAACGCAGCTAAAGTGGCAAATAGAAGGCTGCATGCCACCGGCTGCAGTTCAGTTGAGTTCGGTTCGGTTCAGTTCAGTTCAGTTGACTTTGGATTTTGTGCAAATTGACGTTTCACGTATGAAAATATGAAAGGCTAAATGAGGCGCTGCCACGCCCACCTGTCGCATGGCTTCGTCGCTGTTTGCAGTCGAATATCAGCGCCAGCGGCTATGTCTGCCATTTAATTGGCACTGAGACCCAGAAATTTGATTAGCAAACAAAAAAAATGAAAAGAAAAACACAAAAAAACTACAAAAATTGTAGGCTCGACACGAGCGCAGGCTGTAGGGATAGGCCAGGGGGTGGGGCAAGGACTGGGGCTGGTGTGAGTGGCTACGAGTGGCCAGCATCCAGCACAGAGCACAATGTGAATACATCAGCAGGAAAAAACAAACCATTTGTCAGGCGGACAAGCATTCAGACACACACACAAACACACACGCACACACAGTTAAATTGACAAAATATAAAGGAGAGAAAAAAATGCACACACATAAACTGCTATACACATATACTATACATACACACACACACATATATATATATATATATAAATATATATATATATATATAGGCAGGCATCAATAACAGACAAACAACAACAAGAAGTCAAAAGAAAAGCGACGCCGATGCCAAAGTCCAGAAGGCAACAGCAAAAGGCAGTGCAAAAATAGCCAAAAAAAATTCAAAGAAGAAAAGTGCAGGCGGCAAATGAATATATATATATATATATATATTTATGTATATATATATACACACCCACTAACACACACACGCACACTTGCAGCTATAAGTGTGTGCACAAGGGAATGCGCCTGCTGGTTAGGCAACACAAATTTCAACACACACACACAGACAGCTGCGCCACACAAACATGTGTCTATGTGTGTGTGTGCGAGTGTGTGCTTTGGTATGTGATGCTCCTAAGCAAGCAACACACCTACACACACACACACACACACACTCAGACACACACAACGAGCAAACCCAAAACCAAACACTGTTCACGGCACTGAAAATTTCAATGAGCTACGCGCACAAATAACTATGCAAAGAAGTTAAGCTGCAGCTACAGCAGCTACAACAACAACTAAAACAACAACAACTATAACAACAACTAAAACAACAACAACTAAAACAACAGCAGATGTGACTAGCAGAGGCTGAGCAAACAACTCGACCAAAAGTCTTTGTTCCTAATGCAATTGAACGTAAAATTCCAAATGCTTGTAACACAGTGCGAGCGAGCAAATGAAAGAGAGAGAAACAGAGAGAGAAACAGAGAGAGAGAGAGAGAGAGAGAGATAGAGTGGAAAAGCGAGTAAGAGCGGTGGGAGTGAGTGAGAGAGAAAGAGAGAAATAAAGCAACAAAGCAATAGCAGAAAGACAACTGAATAAAACAAGCAAGAAAAGTGATCTGAGTTTGACCAAAAATTAAAAATCCAACAAATAAACAATATATATATAAAGATCTGTGCTTACTCTATATAAATTATTTCAAGCTAATCTCAATGCTAAGGCTAAGTCCAAAATGAATTAATTAAATTATACATATAAACAATAAATATGTGTGTATATGTATTTAATATAATATATTCCTATCAAATCGGGGAGCTATTTATTTCATGTGTTACAGAGGTCCTGACAAAATTGGAATACTCTCTGCATGGTTAAGGAAATCGTGTTAACGGGCCCTTTTCCTTATCCCTTTTCCCTCACATAAGCTAAGAGTCAATTAAAAAAGATGTAAAATATTTTGGTTTGTTTTAGTTGACCTCGCCGAGCGCGTATTGCTGTGATTAATCAGTTGGCAAGTAATGCAGTCTGTCAGTCAATCAATCAGAGCAAACTATATTTAAACCTGGCATATTGCAAAAAAACACATCATTCAGATGCAAATGCCGTTTCTGGCCTCATAACTATTATCGTCGAATGCATTTTCTTAGCTTTTGGCATGGCAATAAAGGCGGCCTCATAAGCTGACAGTCATGCGTGGGCGTTGGGCGTGGCCCACTCGTATATTGGCGGCCAAGGCGACCGCAAACGGGAAGGGGACGGGGAAAGGGGAAAGGGAAGGGTTTTATGCATTCACTATGCCCACACACATATGTGGAATAGCGGGAATTGGTCGGGATGTGGGCTGTGGCTTGCGTACATTTCCTTCATCCTCTTTTTTTTGTTGTCAACATTTCGCAAATCAGCACATTCGCTGTTGACTGTTGAATGCAAATGCGCAGCTTGAGCAAAATTCGAGTTGTTTTTATTGTTGTCTAACGAATATGAGAACGTAAAAGAAGAGATAAATAATTTCGTTATTAATGTCTTACGGCGCAAGTGTGCCTCCGTCTCTGATTGCATATTGTTGATTTTAGTTCATGTTTTTCTGCCCACGCATTTGACAGCGTAATTGCATTAAGCAGCTGATTTTCTCGGAAAATGTTTACAAAATCAAACATGGCTTAAAAACTAAAAATAAATATATCAGTTATCCTGTTCAAGCAATGAATTCATGAATTTTATAAAATAGTTAAATACTAGAAAAAGGAAGAAGTGCGATACACTTGCTCTTGATAAGAAGGAGAATCCAAATCAATTTCTTGAGGGGAAATGTGCGATTTTTTAATTGAAATATGGTTTACAATTGAATTCGATTAAACTTATTTTTTTTTTGCGTGGCTTGCCATTTTAGTTAGGAAACTAATTTAACTATTTGTGCTTTACAGGGTATTGTGCAGTTGCTTGCACCCTGGGGCTGACTTGATTTTATTTTTTTTTTTTTTTTTTTTTTGGAGGTGGGCAACCGTATTTAGGGTCCTCTGAATAATTCTGCACGCTGTGATTTATTTAAGGCATCGCAAGTTTTAATTGCGCCAACGCGAGTTTTTATTCCTGCTGCAGTTAAATGTTTATTGCATAATGGTACTTGCTGTTGGCTTTTTGGTTGTATATTTGGTGTGTGTTTCTGTTTTTTGTTTTTAATACAATTTTTTTTTTTTGGCTTGCAGTTTTACTTTTGTTTGTGCCCAAAGCCTTTGAACTAAATTTTCGCTGTGCGTTTCTCTAGCTATGTGTGTGTGCGTTGGTGTGTGTGTGTGTCTACCCACATTGTTTTATGCAGTTTGCAGTTGTTGTTGCTGCTGTGGCTGTGGCTGCTCTGGCATTGCCATCATCGCGGGCGCTTGCCAACCCTGACCTGAATTTAACTCTAAAATTTTTGCGCAGTTTTTTTTATTTTTGCATCTTGTTGTTGTTGCATGTGCGGCAAATCAGAAAGTGAAACGCACGCACAGTCGTTTTCACTGTCTGCGGGTGTTAATTTAATATTGGTTTTTGTTTTTCTTCTTTGGCTTATTTTGAAATGTTTGCAGCAAGTAAAAAGAACATTTAAAATTGTTCAAGTTAGTTTTTAATGCGAGTCCTGCGAAAGAAACGGAAACAGAAACAGAAACAGAATTTGAAGGACAGAGGTCCGAACCAGGGCCAAAAGAGAAAGGGACTCGGGGCTGATAAATAGTAAGGCATGCAGATAAGGTAAATAGCGGAAATAAAGCAGCTGCTTACTACGAGATGGCAAAGGCTAAAGCAAATGGCGTATCTTCTTATACCCTGTGCCCTGTGATAACAACCAAACTGGGCATACTGTGCTTGGAGGCGACATTTGCAGGCAGTCTGTATAAATAAAAGTCAGGAGCACCAACAAGAGTTGTATAAAATGCAAGTTTTAACATTTTTGAACAAAGTGTATCTTTGCTTGGCTCACACTGGGTATCTATTAGCCGGGTACTTTCTCTTTCCGCCTTCGCCTGCGCCGCTGACCAACTAACTGTATGTCTTGGCTGTCAATGGACTCGAATGGAAGCCGCAGACAAAAGCCTTTAAACCGGGAACAATACAATATTAAGCTCAGCACTTGAGGGGGGGGGGGAGGGATTGCAGGTAGTCACTTGGCTGTCACCATGTTGTGCGAGTGTGTGTGTGTCGCTCTCTTAGATGGCCATGCAGTTAGTTAGGCAATGACAATCAACTTAAAGCAGTCCCCGCCAGTTACCGCTCACTGACCATCACAGCGCCAATTCTTGGGGTCGGAACAGACGCTGGCCGGGGCAGCGGAAGAATGGAAATGCAAAAACAAAGGCACTGACAGAGGCAACTAGCATACAAAACCAATTTCCTTTTTATGGCAAATGAAATGAAAATTTGAAATGACCACAAAAACGAGTGACAAACACACAGCCAGCCAGCCGCCCAGTGGACGCGGCTTGGAGACATGCAGACACAGCTAGGGGGATGTACAAAGTGCCATACAACAAGTTAGAGCGATTAGAGTGTACCTTGGGCAACCATCAGATACCCTGTACATTGCTCGAAGTACTTAGATTTATAAATTCATTCAAAATATTCACAATATATAACAAATTCGGGATCTCAGCATAGATCGATTAAAGAAATCAGCTCCAAATAAAAATATATACAAAAAAAAAAAATGTAAATAAACTTGAATTTATTTAAGGTTTAAAGTTTTTAAGGCTCTGCGATAGAAGGCTTCATAGAGATAGATGGACAGATAGAGAAAGAGATAGACAAAGATGTCACATTTACATGCACTTAGTCAGTCATACCCACTAGCATTCACTTGGCTTAGAGGGTAGAGGCATCTGCACAGGAAATGGCAACTCGGACAACATGCGACAATATGAAGTGGCCTCATACCCAACTCAGGGCCCCGCTGCAACTGTCTGTGCCCCAGTGTTGCACAGTCGCATGCTGCATGTGGCAGCAGCAGCTTAAATGGCAGCCACATTAACCAAAGTAAAAGCAACAACGGGCAGAACAAACAGCAGCCAAAACGCGAAATTAGCCGCCAAATACTGACCGAACTGGCCAAGTTGCCAAGTGGTCAACTGGCAGCTCGACGACTGTCAGCAGCCGATTAGATTTGGCGGGGGCAGGTGGACCCGTTGCTGGAGCTGGAACTGGAGCTGGAGCTGGGTGCACGTTTCCTTCAGTCTTCAAGAGAGTTTCGGGTCAACCGAGCAATCTACCCGCAGCGGCTTTGCGGTGGATTTATTTTATTGCCCAACGCACAGATGCGTCGGCATGGCGGCTATGTGCTTAGGCTAAGGGGTGTATGCGAGTGTGTGTGTGTATGTGTGTGTGTGAAGGGAAGTTACCGAAGCTACTGCTCTGGCAGTTAGCTGATGATCCTGCCCGTTGCCAGCCGAGTCGCCTTCAGTGCGGTTGTCTTTAATCCTTTCGGTTGTTGCTTTACTGCCGCTGGAGTTGGAGTTGGAGTTGGACTTCAGTTAAGTTGTCTCCACTGCCTGCCACACACAAACACACACATACACACACACACACACATCGCGCATCTCATGAAACTCCATACATATGCGCATTTCATTTGATTTGATTTAATTTTATAGCCTTTTATGTGTGTGGCCCGCTTGGCTGCGCTCTGCCGTCCAGTTGCTGATGCGCAAGGATATGGCACGTGGGGGCATTCAGGAGCATAAAGGGCATGCTGATGCACGCCGCTGTTTGGTTGGAATTAATTTCATTTGATTTTCATTTATTTATGCCAATGAAAATCGCTCGCTCTTTTTCGCTTTCCCTTGATTTGTTCCGTGTTTTATTTTTTTGTGCGTGTTCCGCTTAAAGCTTGGTCCTTGCAAAAGGAAGGTGATGGTGAAGTGGATCCGAATCAGTGCCTTTTTTTTGGCTGTCAGCTTTGCCTGTCCAGCGGCCAATCGTTTATTTTCTTTGTTCATTTGGAGTATGTTCAAAAAAGGCTTCATATTTCCGAATTACATTTTGCATAAAGCATTTGACAATCGCACAAGTCTGCAAATGAAAAGCTGGCATTGCCTGTCTCAGTAAATGGAAAACTTTTGCATTGCAGAGGTAAACATTTTATGATTTTATTTGCTTAAGCTTTTAATTGAGATTGAGCTTTAATTTAGGAAAAGAATCTATTTTCGTTTTATTTATATAAAATCGCTTTTAAAATTTAATTTGAAGCACTTGAGAACGGTTCAGTTCTGTGTGTTCTATTTTTAATTACAGCTTATCAATAACCTAAAAGAGTACTAAAATTGTCTGCTTTTAACTGTAAGTTTGACTCTTTCCATTAATTCTGCCTTTGAGCCAAGGCCAGGTTTATTTTCAGGTTTTAGTTTAGTAAGAAATTAAGTATATTTAATAATTATATTCAGAGTATTTTAGCACATTTTGTATATAGAAATTGAATAAATAGTGAGTGCTGTTGTTGTTTAGCGCGTTGTCCTAATTTTGTTGTTTTGCGTTTTGACGTCAATAGGTTCGTTTGTCAATCTGATAATCAAGCCCCCCACAGCAGATATACATACATACAAATGTATGTATATAGTATTTATTATAACCCAGCATGCCAGTCGCTAAGTGAGTGAGTGAGTGAGTGAGTCTGCTGGTGCGTCCTGTTCCATGTCAGACTCTCCGCTGGCGGGCCTATGTCTATGATGATGCTCTCGCTCCTGCTACTGGGCCACTCGTATATGGCGAGTCATGTACAACGCATCATCATTTATCAAAGCGCGGCAACAATTCGCAGGCTGACAAGCCAGCGGCACTGCCAGACCTTCATGACTGCCACGCCCCGTCCCCCCCCCCCACCCGCCCCTTTTGTCGCCCATCGGAGCTTCCGCTAAACCAAAGTCGTCGCCATTTTCTTTCGCTGGTTTTTCGGCGGCGGCTTATCGTTAGTTGGTCCTGTCATGTAACGGTTAAATCTGCATGAAAAATTAATGCTGTATGTGTGTGCGACTATTTGCGTTAAATGTGTGTGTGTGTGTGTGTTTCAGTGTGTTTATGTGGGTGTGCCTACGGGCTATTGAAATTAGTATTGGCCTTTGGCATTCGCATTCACATTCACATTCGCATTCAGATTCACATTCGCATTCTGATTCGCATTCACT
Organism: Drosophila lacertosa; assembly: GCA_004143845.1. Taxonomy (NCBI): domain Eukaryota; kingdom Metazoa; phylum Arthropoda; class Insecta; order Diptera; family Drosophilidae; genus Drosophila; species Drosophila lacertosa. The sequence continues at coordinate 452,362 of SCDZ01000044.1, forward strand.
TTTGCACTCAGATAAATAAAAGAGGCTAGAAACCAATTAAAAATAACAAATTTGGAAAATTCACCCAAGTTGAACATCTCTCAGCCTGAGAACACTTTATTTTGATATTACCAAAAAGTACACAATGATAAGGGGAAATCTCCTCGACATTAAGTAGATTAGATTAACGTTTTCTTTTTCAAGTGTACTCGCAGTTGGCAATGTTTACATTTGGCGCATTTCATTTTTATTTGGCCAAAACTAGTGTCGTTTGGCTTTTATACGTTCTGTGGGACAGGTCAATGTAGTGCTTCGCAAGTAGGTCATCTGTGTGTGTGTGTGTGTGTGTGTGTGTGCGTGCTCACAAAGGATTTGCCATCACTAGGCGTGGCGCCAGAGGCTCGGAAAAGGCTGCTGTCGACGCTGGCGCAGCTGCTGGTGCAGCTGCTGCTGCCGCTGGAAGCTGCCGCTGAGATCCTGCTCGTCGACGGTAACCTGGCCAGAGGGCTGGCACGTGTAGGCCAAACATGGCGCAGCTATTCCCCTCTGCTTGGACGCCGGCTGATTGTTGTTGACCCGCTGCGACAACGACGGCTTCGACGGCTGCTTTGATGGCGTCCCTGGCGTCTGTTTGGCCGCTGTCTCCTGTCGTTGCTTTTGCATTGCTGTCGCTAGTTTGAAAAGCTGCTGCTGTGGCTGCTGTTGCTGCTGTTGTTGCTGCTGTTGCTGCTGTTGTTGCTGCTGTTGCTGCTGTTGTTGCTGCTGTTGCTGCTGTTGTTGCTGCTGTTGCTGCTGCTGGGGCTGCTGCTGGGGCTGCTGCTGGAGCTGGTGCTGCACCGGTAATGTTTTTGCCTTTCTAGCATGTATCTTGGACGGCTTTGTGGCCAGCGACTTTGGGTCAAGCTTCAGCTCCGACGCCGTCTCCTTCGGAAGGACCGCCGGAAAGAAGCTCAGCGGCTTGCTGAGTGGCTGCTGCATGGACAGACGGTGCTGTTGCTGGTGTTGATGCAGCTGCTGCAGACGTTGCCGCTGTTGCTGAAACAGCTGATGCTGCTGCTCGGGCAGATGCTGGGCGTGAATGTGCAGCATTTCGGCCTGAATGCTCTGCTGGCGATTCTTGAAGGCGCGCTTAAATGCGGACACCTGGTTGGCGCTGGCCGCCAGCAAATGATGAGCACCCTTTGTCGATGACGGCTGCGCGGGCAGCTCTGCTGGCTCCCTGCGCAACACCTTCTTCTTCTTCTCCGGCTGCAGCTGCTCGGCCAGCCTGGGCGCCGGCTGTTGTTCGCGTTGCTTTGGACTGTCCTTCATGTACAACAGATGGCTGGTGCGACTTATTTTGTTGCAATTGCTCGCCTGCGTCACATCCGGATTGGCCTTGGCTATGGACTGCATAATGGCGACCACGCGATCCTCGCTAGCTTCGGCTTTCTTCTCCTGTTGACTTTGCCCTGCCTTCTCCCTGTCAGCGTGGCTCTCCTTGATTCTGGTCTGCAGGCACCTGCTGCTGCTGCTGGTCCGCTGGACGGAACGCTTCGAACGGGTCTTGCGTATGTTTGTGGACGGCTTGAACCGTTTGGGCTTCGCCTTGTGCAGGCCGGCCAGGGACAGCGGCAGAACGGGCTGGTTGTCCGGGGCCAGCCGGGCCAGGACATCGGAGTTGTGTTGGTGGTGCTGCTGCTGTTGCTGCTGTGGTCGCCAGTTGGACGCCAGCGGCCCCAGCGGCCCCAGCGGCTGCGCATTGCGTTTAGTATTGAACAGCGGCCCCTTTGCCCCCTTTGTTGGCGCCGTCGGCTTCGGATTCGTTTCGAGCGACTGGGATCGCGTCTGATAGTTGAGGGTGCGCTGCCGATGGTTCGTATGGAGCACATTGTGGAAGCTAAGGCACGGCTCCTGCTTGGGTATATGCCGGTTATCATAGTTTGAGACGCGGCCGCCGGCATAGCCCGGCCGGCGATTGAACGCCTGAAAGGTGACCGGCCCGTCTGCGAACTGTATGACGTTGAACTGTCTGATCCGCTCGCCGAGTGTCTGAAAGCGCGTCTGCTCCTTGCTGACGCTCGGAGGCGTCGCCTGCTCGCCGCGCATTCTATATGACTTGGGCGTACGCGGCAGCTGGGTGCGATCGATGAGACCGGCGCTGCCGAAGCCAATGCGAAAGCGACCCGTGCTCGGCTCGTCCTCGGGCTGGCGATCGAAGCGCATGGCCAGGCGCTCTTTGAGCGTCTTATCGACAACCATCAGCTGCTCGCCATCGGAGTCGCACTCGCTGCGCTGCCGCTGGCGCCTTGCCAAGGATGCCGCGCTGGCATTTGCTGTCTTCTCGATCGCGATTAAATGGTGCTTGCAGCTGGGCGGTCCCTTGCCCTTGCCCAGCGCATAGCCCATGCCCAGCTCCAGCGTTGTGCACGGCGGCGAGCTCATCGACCGTCCGTTCAGCACGCTCAGATCAAGCTTATGGCCCCTGTTCCTGCCGCCGCCGATCATCGTGCTGCTGCTGTTCGAGCTGCTGGCCACCCGCCGCCGACCGCTGCCGCCGCCGTTGTTAATCATGTGCTCGCCACACATCCGCAGCCCGGCCGTGAACGACATGGAGCGACGACGGTTCGCCTGGAGCACCGTGTTCAGCAGCTGCCCCGAGCTGGCGCAGGCCGCCTGGTCGGCCATCTGCTTGTGGTTGCGCGGATACTCCCCACCGATACCTCGTTCCTGCATCGCCAGCGACCGCACAGGTGCTCGGTTCTCCTCGCGTGCCTTCACGTTTTGGGATGCTTTTGTTTTGGTTGGGCGAAACATGGTCGAACAATATTTAAATGGTGTTAAGTTTAAGCGTTTTAGTCAAGTGAACCCGACTGCAACATACTCTATCGCACAAAAAATACCACTTTTGGTTTGGCTTGACACAGACAAACAGATGGAAAGTACAAACTATTAAATATACAAATACTTATATATACATGCTGAATTGTAAATAAAAAAGCAGTGTATATAAATATATATGACTAATGCAATATACCTATTTAGAAATGTTTTAAATGTGTATAAGCTAAAAAGCCAATTTGAATAGTATAAATATTAAATGTAAATAGTCCCTTTATTAAGGTTGTTCAATCAAACCATAATAAACATTTTAATATTTTTTTAAAGCGTTTAAGCCTAAGCTATATCTATAAGCCAACCAATTTATTCTTTTAATCTTTTTCTTTGCCTCTCTATCAATTGATCTACCTTCGGTTCATCCATGGAAATCAGTTCAAAGATTATTATGATTAAATACTTGTACATTAAGTGTGTGTGTGTGTGTGTGTGTGTGTGTGTGTGTGTGTGTGTGTGTGTGTACGTGTATACTTACCTGGATCGTAGGGCAGTAGAGACGTGCTTCGTCCGTAGTAGCTTTTCACGGCATTCTCGTATAGTTGGTTCGTGTTGCGTAGTAACCACAGATTCTTGCGTCCATTGACGCGCATAAACCGATTGATTTGATCGGCCTTCATTTTATCGGCGGCTTCACCTCGTCTTGAAGATGCTCAAATTGGCGATGGGCAGAAGCTGCTGTTGTGTGGCACCCTATTGTGGCATCGACCGCCCGGCGATCTTGGCTCCACTGGCGCGTATTTTTTTTATTGGATGCTGCCGGTAATCGGCTAACCGGCCTATTTGGGGTATACCGAAACGGTTTAAGTGTTTGATTTAATTGCCGCTCCTCGGCTGAGTTGCTCGCTCATTAAACTTCTATAATTTTGTTGGGTTTTAGTGATTGTACCGAAAATGGCTAAGCTAATTTTTATAGGTGCGTCCGTCTCGGAATGATCTCAGACCCCTTTTTTATACTGTTTGCAATTTAAAATCAGAAAGAAAGGGTAAATAACTGACTGTTAATACTAAAAGTGTCGAAGCGTAGTGAAAGGTGCTTCAAAAATTCACTGCCGACGTATATTCAATTTCAAACTAAAATGAACAGCCTGCTAATAAAAACATTCCATTTGTGTGAAGTTCAAAAAACGACGTCTCAGCAATTTAGAAGTGCCTGCAAAATGGATTTTTACCTTTCTAACGGCTAAAAAACTGCTCTGCTAGTTGAAAGATACCCTGTAGCATTACATTGTTCTTAGTTTGTTCATGTGCATTTTGTGAGGACACTTTCAGAAGTCGAATTTGAACACTATTCAACTCGGAAGACAGAATTATTGTACTTGCATGGCCACAAGAAAAGTTGGCTCGATTTGAGCTTATCTTCTTCTGGTCATGATTTGAATGCGGCACAGCTCGAGTCCTCTGGACAGGACACAATCGCATTACCTGCCGCTCGCCACTTGACACTGATTAATTGGGGGCGCTGTCAGCTGAGTTGTGGTTAACAAAAAGTTGATAAAAATATAATAATTAGCCACAGGTAACACCATTTGGGCCCTGCCGCATCGAGCAATTTGTCACCGTTGCCTCCGTCTCAAAGTGGACAACGAAGCTGCCAACTGGCCGCCTGCTGATGTTGCTGTTGATGCCAATGATGAAGAAGTATAATGTAGATGATGCTGCTGATGATAATGAGTGCGTTGTGGTGCTGCTGTTGGCGCTGTTGGCAGTTGGCAAACAAATTGCAAAAAGTGAGTGAAAACATGAGTTGATCCTGGCGCCGGGCGGGATCTGTGTGTGTGTGTGTGCACAAAATTGATTTTAATTGAATTACAGTGCGTAATTTATGCATTGCTTAGCCCCGTGTATGTATGCATACGGACACATGCACACACACACACACACACACGCACACCACATAAAAAAGGGGGTACTGCAAACAAATCGATTGCAGCTGCAGCCGCAGTTGGGCTTAATCGAATCCTGGTTTCAATGCCTGCATAAATGTGGCCTATTTATGAACAGAGACGCCATGGCCAGCACAACAGGCCGCAGGCCACACACACACACACGCACACACACAAGGACCAAAAAAGTGTGTGTGTTGGCAACTTTTTGCGGGCGCAAACAAAAAAACTTTTGCATTTCTTTGCATAAGACTTCGAAAATTAACTTAATTAATTGGCACATCATTTTGGCTAGTACTGCAAAAGAGAGATGCGCCCCTTGCTGATGTCCTGTTTGTGATGCCTTTGGCGGCAGCTGCAACCTTTGACCCTTTTAATGCTTAAAGCGAGTGTCAAATGAATTTTAGTTTATACCCAAACAAAATGTTGCCTTGCCACGCCCCGCTGCCCAGCAGCTCCCCGCCTCCTGTTCCTTTTGTTGGCGCTGCTGCTGCTGCTGCTGCTAAGCTGCCACATTAGCAAAGTGAGGTGCAAATTTTACGAGTGTCCTTTTCGGGTTGGCAGCCAGTTGATGCTGTTGTTGTTGCCAGCTTTTTTGTTGTGATCCAAGTGAATGATGAAAAGTTGTCTCGAGAAAAGCTTTCAGCGCTCGGCTTTTAGCGTTCAACTAATTGGGGGCGTGGCAGCTGGATGTTTCCTAATGCTCGCCTGTCCATGTGCGCTGGCCTCATTAAAATTGACATTCATTGCATTTCGGGCAATTAGACTAATTGACTTTTAACCAGCACATGAGACTCCTGCGCCGAACACAGACCCTGGCAGCATGAATCCCTTCACGCTCCCACCTCTCCTCTCTCTCTCTTTCCTCAATGCCCGATTCACGTGTCCATTAATATTGTATGCGCAATTTGCTTGTTGCTCTTGCGTAATTGTCAGCGACAAGCGTTCGCATGCACTGTCTGGGCCAACTAAACAGGGTCAGCAGCACACGGCGACAAAGGCGAAAGGGGTCAAAAGAGATCAAAGCAAGATTATGAGATGAAAGTCTAACAAAAAAAAAAAAATATATACATAATTATTGTAGCTTATTTATATATATTTATTTAAGGCAACTTTAGAAAGAGGATGCGAACTCAAATTCCTTTAGGATTTTACGCTTAAAAGTCAGTCAAAAATGCGATCCTTGAGCAAAAGTCATTTTGTGACTGATTCAAGGTAACTCTATAAGTGAAATATAAATCAGATTTTTTGCGTGCGGCACGAAAAAGATTTTCCAAACCTAATCCTCGAAATGGGAACATGAATAAATAGTATATAGTGCATAATTTTAAAGGTGCCTTCGCCAGTCGCTACATTCGAGACAAAGTGGCAAAAACTTGTAAGCACTGTAAGCTGTGCCAGACGAGATGATAGATGTGTGGAAGGCAACGCGGAGAGCTGCGGCACCAGTTGCCACATGGCCTTGGCCAAAAACCCACAGCTTCAAGTTAACTGCACGGAAAGAGGAGCAGCCAAAGCAAGCAGCTCCAAAATGCTGTGTGTGTGTGTGTGTGTATTTGTGTGTGGGTAGCTCATTCATTCATTTGCTCAGTCAGCCATTCATTCATTTCCTTGATTATGTTTCTTATCAATGATAAATGAATATGTAGTACCAGCACTCAAAACTGCTGGCAAAGTGAAAGTAATACCCGAGCAAAGCAATGCCAAATTGCTTCGGCTTCGTTCACTATGCGATTTCCCCTGCACATTAGTCGATTGTCTATAATGTTTAAAACAATAGTTTCTAGCTGAGATCGGAGCAACATTTAAAGATCTGCAAGGTTCCTTTTTTTCCTTCAGCTTGTTAAGGTGATCTTAACAATTTAAAGTTAAGCTGCGGCTAAAGAAAATAATCTGTGCTAATGTCTTAGCTTAAAGCTTTATTTATAATCGATGCTGATCTGTGTGAAATGCCCAAATATAAAAATATGTTAGGTTTGCTTTTTGCTGGTTAATAGAAAGCTTTTAGCTGGGATCCGTTTGGCAACTTCTTCGATTTGTGCTTGGCTATAAAATCGATAAGCTCGTCGGCGCCGCGCAGACTAAAGTGAAATCAGCAGCCGCGAGATGAAACCAGGAGGAAAGTCAAGCGCAGCCAGCTGAACTGCAGGCGAAACTGTTTCTGACATTTGCACCCGGACCAACCCCGACCCCAATCAGAATCGTTCGTCTACTGCATCGTCTTTTTGCGACCCGCAACCCGCAACCCGCTCCCACCTCCCAGATCCACGTTTCACGCTCTCTGCGCCGCTGGCCACCGCCACTTGATTGCTACAACGGGCTTTTGGCCCGAAAAGTTCTTTGTGGTTAGGCGCTGGCGCGGTCGGACGACGGTTAAGGGATGAACGGATTCTCGGCGGGCCAGCGCTGTGTTTTGGGTCGGATGGTGTTCCTGCTGCCGCTGCTGCTGCTGCTGCTGCTGCTGCTGCTTTTGAAGTGGGCACTCGGCAATTTTCCAGCACTTTAGGAATAAAATTTTTAACAACTCGCCGAGGCGGCCGCTAAGTGCGTCGACGTTTAAACTCCCAGCGGTCGCCAGCGGGCGGGCGTCCATCAACTTGAGAACGAGTCGACGTCGTCGTCGTCGTCAGCTTAGTTTGATGAAAGTTTGTGCTCTCCACAGAAAATATGCAGAAGCGCCACAAGGTCTAACCTAAGCCCGGGTAAACTCAGCAAACTGACAACCTTTCCCAACTGGACCTTGCCCCATAATTATGTTTGCAATTGAGTGTGTGTGCGAGTGTGAGTGTGTGTTTGTATTTGTGTTTGTGGGTGTATTAATGATGTGCTGCATTCACCTGTCATACTTATAAATAATCGACAGGCAATGCTGGGACAAGGACAAGAGCGCCGAAGCTCTTTCAAATCGCTAGCCATTGCATTATTAATGCCAATGACGTTGAATAATTAGTGCCGCGTGCTGCAATTTGTCATATATGGCTGGCCAATGGCTTCATCAATATTTGCTGGCTAATGACGCCCTGGCGCGGCTGCAGCGTCATCCACCCAACCAAACGCCCAGGCGTCCATGGTCGCCGCTGCTACTCATCACAATCAGCTGAGTGGCAGAGCATAAGGATAATGGGCTAGCAGATGACCTAATTGATGGGCCACAATGGCCAGGTTCAGCGTTAGGTATTCGCTTGTTTTATACCCTAGTTGCTGATCAACTAATGACTGGGTCAATTAAAAGCGTCAACATCGCTTAAGCAATTGCCTATCAAGCTGAGATAAATGAATCAGCAATATAATGAATCTGACGCCTTCTTTGAATCAGCTAACAAGATTCCTTAACCTAACTGCATGAACATAACAGAGAGAGAGAGACAGAGAGCTAAACGATCTCTACGATTAGGTAGGTAAAAGAGCATTGATCAATTTATTTAAATTGAGTAATCAACTTATGTAAACGAAAGCACCATTGATTCGATTTGGTTCGGAGATAAATTGAGAAATGTTACATGAAATCCCATTGGGATCTATGGGATTGTTGGCGTAAGTTCTGCAAGACAGTTGAATAAACAATTGGCCAAGTTGTACAAATAAGACGAGTTATTGCCATGAAAGTTGGCTACACGAACGTTTGCATATCCACGCGAATGGGGGCGTTTAAGGGCGACTGCATTATTTAGTGGCCGTTCGAGAGCGGACCAACAGCCCAATAAAAATTAGTTGCAAATAAAATTTTAATTTTTAAACAGTCTCCCAAGCTGACCCAAAGAACACTTAGGCGGGCGCACACTCAAGTGCGGTACGGTGCAATCAAACGAAATGTGAAATGTGAAAAGCTGTCGAGTATTTGCCACGGCTCTGGCAAATCAAATCGAAAGCAAAGTTGCTAACCGAACGAAACAAAAAAAAACCAACACAAAAAGAAAACCAAAAAGAAAAAAAAAACCAACAAAAAATCAACAAACGTAGGAAAGAAAAATGAAGAAACGAACGTGTTTTCCACACTTTTCCTCCGCAGCGTGGCCAAATCAAAAGGGAAAACGAAATGAAAAAGTAATGCCAACAGAAATGAGACAACTCTGGCTAAAATTTTTTGGCAACACAGTTTGCCCAGGCATTTGTCAAGCCTATAAAGTTGGGCGGCCTTGGACTGGGCGAAGCTGTCAAAAGTCAAAAGACGTATACGCCACATACATCGATACATGCAATGCTGCCCCAACACCCGCAACACTCCCAACTGGCACACAATCAAACAGTCAGTCAGTCAGTCTGTCAGTCAGTCAGTCAGTCAGTTAGTCAAATAAACAGCTAGCAAAAAGCCTGTCGATGGGTCTGGAAGATTGCCTATGCGTCTGTTGACGCTAAAGGCTAGGGAACAACTTGGGTGGACCAGCTATTACACATCATCACTGGCGCGTCTATTTGTGTGTGTGTGTGCGTGTGTGTGTGTGTGTGTGTGTGCGGGCGTATACGTGGCACAAAATTTGCCAATTGACATTAACAAGCTGGTTGTCATACGTACGCATCTGCCCGTTAGGACGAGCCCACTGCACTATATACAAACATACATATACTATACTATGTATGTATGTATGTGTAAATCTATAAAAGTAGACTAAAACAGCTGCTTGTGACAATATTGGGCCATTCTTGGCATTTCACTTATCTTAAAGACCCTGCGGTCTGGCAATTCTATTAGTTGCCATTTCTTAAGACCCACAACCAAAGGGGTATTTAAAAATGAGTAGGGTATATACATATACTATTATTTTGTTATAGTATTTTATATTTTACAAAAAATCAAACACAATGGCAACAAATAAAGTAAGCAAAGTTTTTATATCATAAACAAAGTTTTATTTTAGGTAATTTAAGTTTTGTGTTGCTTTTTTTTTTAGAATTTGGTTATCATTTTGTTCGCATTGTTTTTCTCTCTCTACGTTTGGGCATATCTATTGGATAGCTTGTTTCGCAACTCTCGGCCTTAAGTTGGCCACTTTTGCAGTCTGTTTGTGATAATTTATTTTCGCTGTGCTCCGCATTTCTAGAACCACTTTCTTGTAGCTTTGGCCACTTAAATCACAGTGCAACAACTTTGGCCACGTTTTTTGCTGGCGCATTTCAAATGCAAACGCAGTTTAAATAAATTGCCACCTGATACAAAAATCAACAAGGCAACGGACGGCGAGTTGCCGCTGCTCCCAACAAACATTTGCAGACGCGGCACGTGCGCCCAGCCACACACACACACGCACACACACGTTTGGCGCAGTCTGTTCTTGACATTGGCGCATGGCTGCTGCCACGCCCACTTTCGCTTCGGCTCCGGCTAGCTGCTAGCTGAGATTGACTAATCTAAAGACCGTTGCCAATAGTCGGCATCGTTTGCCTCTTAGCCAGATTGCGATTACGCATACGCCGCGTGTGTCAGGCGGGATGTGTGGCGTGCCTTGCTGCGCCTACGCAACGAAATTAAATGCCTTTGATTTATTTATTTTCATTTTTATTTGTGTGTCGCCCTTTCGAACAGCGGGGCGTGGCAACCTGGGCGCAGCGGTCAGACCAATGGGAAAACTGAAAAATCAACACCACCAGCTACGTGTACACAACCGGCAAAAAGCCAACAACAAAATTTTGTCCCCTGCTGCTCCACGTAGCGAATGGCACAGCTTTTGCGGCCCTCTTCGTTTTTTATTTGGTTGTTGTTACTTTTGTGCAGCTGGGCGCGAATTTTCTGTCGCTTTTCGCCGTTGCTTTGATTTCACTTAACACATTTGACCTGCACCCTGCGCCCGGCAACTTCTTCTTGTCGCCTCAGGAACCGAATCTGCAGTTGTATCTGTATCTGTATCTGTATCTGTATCTTAATCTGTATCTCTGTCTGTAGCTGTGCATGTGTTGAGTGGCACTTGACAAAGTTATGACACGCCCGCAGGTGCGGCCAAGCGACCGTGATGACGATGACGATGTTGATGATGATGAAGATGATGATGATGTCGCAGTTGCAGCAATTGATCCGCTTGCATGGCTGATCAGCTAGCTTAAGGGCAGAGCTGTTTCGACAATCCAATTTTGCTTGTTGCAAGTTGTAGCTAAAAAAAAAAGTTTAAAAATATGGCTGCTTTAATCGAACAGTTGTCAGAATCATGTTAAACGTTCATTTTTACTACCACAATCTTTTTCGCATTACCCGCAATAAATGTGCGGCTTCTTTATTTTGATTACCGAGTGGAAAAACTGTTGCTTTGGCTTATCAAAAATTTATCACACTGTCCAACAGCGTGCTTAATATGTACAGATAAATTAGCTAATTAAAACTTGTTCGAGCAAATTGATGTTTGACAACATGCTGAAGTCCATGTTAACTTGGCACAAATAAAATTGCCGAAAAGTTGTGCGAGGTTGGGAAATGGGAAATGCTCTTGAAAGTCTTTTAATCCGTCGCAGAGTGAAATCAGTGTATATACTATTTATGGCCATATCGTTATTTCAAGTTGATTTAACTTAGACATATTTAAATGGTGAAGTTCTTAAGTTGCACTCAGGAATAGACCGAATAGAAGATATTACAGTTTATATTTGGAAAGCACACTTCTGTTTTAACTGAGAGTTTAGTCTTATATATTCTACACTTCAAGCTCTTCTTGTCTATTATTTTAAATTCGCTTCTGAGAGGGGTTAAGTTCAGTCGCTTTTATGCAATAAAAATTGCTCACATATCTTACTCAAGTAACATCATATATAGAACAAATTGTTTGTTGTCATTCGTTAAGTCCTGTCAACAATCGAAGCACTTTAGATTTTACTTTACTCGTTTCCAGTTAACTAAATCAATCGCATCTTTCGTACGTACATCGAGTTTCCAGTTGCTTTGTCGGGATATTACCTAACGCTATGGGGAGTCAACAGGTGAGCAACCCCCTCCACCTTCTGCAGAAGTAGTGTGTGTGTGTGTGTGTGAAGTAAATTCTAACATCGACCAGCTACCCCGCCCCTTGCCCCTTGCCTGGTGCCATCTGCCGTGTGGTTGTTCTCAATGCTTGATTAACACGCCCGAATAAAACTTTGTGTGGCCCTCATCGTTCATTCGATTGTTGCTTTTGTTGTTGTTGTTGTTGTTGTTGTTGTTGTTACGAACGCTGCTGTAATTTTTGTCACTTTTAATGGCAGTTTGCATGTTTGTTGCTAGCCGCCGCCCGCAGCCCCTCACCTGCCCAGCTGAAAGAGAAACTTTCGGTTCGATTTGCCGCCAGGCTGACTTTTCACTCCCCGACGTCAAATGTCTTCAGTCTTTTGGCCGAGGGGGGGGGGGGGGTGCACCAGGTTCCAGCTACCATCTTCCATCTTCCATTTTGTGTCTTCCGTCTTGCAGCTCTTGTCGCTAGCTGTTGCTGTCTCCAGACCCCTCGTGTGCCCCCTGGGCCGTGTCCTTCCATGTCCTGTCGTCCTCCATTTGCCTTATTTATTCGACTTTGTGTGCGGAATTTTATTGCTTTAGCATCAGAGACTTGTGCAAATTATTTGTGCGAAGTTTTTAACGTTGTCTCCTGTTAACGGTTGCCCAACATGTCATTGATCACAGATGCTGACTCATTGCACCGCCCCTCCTCTCCCACTATATTTACCCCATAAATGCCAAAAGTTAATAGCACAAAATTTCCTCAAATTCAAGTTCAACGCTTGAACAACAACAAACAACAACATCTGTTGGCATCATTTCATGTGCAAGCTCATTAGGCTTTCATTATTTTTGGCAAATTCAAAAATTTAGTTGCGCTTAATTTCATAATTCGCACCCTGCCACATATTTGTGTGTGCGTGTGTGTGTGTATTTTTTTATAGCCACTGATAAGCGCACAAGGATTGTGTTCGGGACTTCGTGTTTTGGCTGCTCGTTTTTGGATTTGTTGTTTATGACCATGTGAATTTTGATTTCGAAATCGTTTTACGATTCAATTTTTATGCGCGCGTTAACGACACAAACGCAATGCATGGCATCCTGAGGCGTCACAGTGGCTAAAAAAACTCAAAACTTAATGGCAGGACGAGTAGCAAAAAGGAGATAAAAGGAGCCCTGAAAAACTGGCAATTACTGTCCAATAAGCAAATGCATTCGAAATCAAGGCAACAGCAAGAGTTTATATTTATGATCAATGCAAAACATTCTTAGTTTGTATTTTTGATCAGTTAATGCTCGCTTGCATTCCACTGTGATTTGCATTTAACGGACTTTTAATGCGCTGCGATTAGCGGCCTTTATTAATGGTGAATGCCTTCCGTGCGCTGCGATTAAACTTTTTTCTTTTAATTATCCCGCGCTCGCATTTTAAGCTCGTAGCCAACTTTTCAACCATAAGATGTAGCTCTCTTTCTCTCTCTTTTTTTTACTTTAACTTTTTTTGTTATATCTCGTTTTTTTTTTTTTTGGTGAGCAAAACTCAATTAGGTTTCATGCAGGCGCGTTGCCTTGTCAAACACGTGGCGGATGGGCTGGTGGGACAGGGGGCGTATCCGACAATCCAAATCACAGCGACAACAGAAAGTACAAGCGAAGTACAGAAGTACAACAATTACAAGGGGGAGAGCATACTAAATACCCAGCAAGTGGAAAGCGGAAACGGAAATGGCGCACACAGCACAGCACAGCACAGCATAGTACAGCATAGCATATCAGAGTATAAAACGAGCTGAGCGCTGAGAACTGCGAACGGCGAACTGAGTGCTGAGAATGTGTGTCGCTTGTAATTCATACAAATAGCTATAGCTATAGTGATATAGACCCTGCTCGCGGCCCCCTTTTGGTCCTTGCAGCTGGTCGTCGTGTCCTGACCATGTCAGCATTTTTAGCTGGCGTGTGTTTAAAATGAAAACCGGCCCGAACCGACCAACGGACTATTGGTTGGCCCACAATGGCTACTCATCCGCCTGTTTATGCGCTCCTCCCGTTTGTCCGGCTCCAGCTCCAGACCTAGAGTTTCAATTCAATTCGCTGCGCCATGTTCATTGTTTATTTTTCATTTAATTTTACACTTTTTCATCTTCAAGCGCAACGTAACCTTCGCCCCGACCCGACCCGACCCAACCCAACCCAACCCAACCCGGCTCCACTTTGAATACCCTAGCCGCAACTGGGCCATATTCGATTTATAGCACGCCACGTTCCCATTATGTCGAATGTTTTGATATTAGGCAAGGACATATGCTGAGTAAGGTTTTATCGCACGTGTACAAATTTGTGTCTCGCATTTATATTTGCAAAATATTTTTACCCATATACATATCCTTGATCATTATTCTAGGTATTATTTTGTTATCTCGCCTAGGACTTAACCTTGACAAGCTACTCGCTATGCTCATAAGCCCAAAGCTATTGCATCTGAGAGATGTCGAACTTGGTATTTTATATACATATACATTGTTTAGCAACTCGAAACGTGGTGCTTGTTGTGAAAATTCAATTATGGAATACCCTGTCTATGGCTTGTTGCCGCTGCACCAGAACGGGGGCGGGGGGCGGATGGTGGGGGGGGGGGGGGGGGGGCGATGGCGTTGCTGTTGCCAGCAAATTTGGCGCGTAAATGACAAAAGTTTTCGCCCGAGTGTTGATCTTTAGTTAGGTCTATGTTGGGCGTGCCGGCGTTCAACGCTGGGACGTTGGGCAACATCGTTAGCTGTCAGTGGCTGTAAGTGGCATCCTTGAAACTTGCGCTTGTGCCGCACGCAATTTGCTGCAAGCAACACCAACAACAATTTGATGTGCTCTTCTTCTTAGCTAAGCTGAGCTGCTGCCAGCCACTTTCATTGTAGTAAAAACAACACACACACACACACACACACACACCCACCCAAACACACATTCATACACCCATACAGAGGTCATTAAAGTCAAGCCAGTGGCAATGAGTAGAAAATTGAAATCTTTTTTACAAAGAAAGCAATCGCAATCTTGCGCTGCAGAATACTCTGTGCTTTGTGAGACTCACATAACTTTTTAACAGTGGCTTTAAAAATGAAAACTTAATTTGATCACTATCCAAATCCGAAGATTGCACAAACTGCTTGCGCAAACCATTTGCAAGCCGTTTGCTCAAATCTTATTCATAAGCCAAATGAGGTAACAAATGGAAAGTTTCAAGTTTTGCTAGCAACTAATACGCCCATTTGCCTGTTTTGTTTTGTTTTGTAGAGTATGTGAAGTACTTACGCTGTCAAATGGGCAATTCAAGAATTCGCACGCCTGTCAAATCAAATCGCTAAAAATTGCACCATTAGCGGAGCCACTTGCATGGATTGCAGCTTGAACAGGTGGAGGCGGCTTTAATTGCTTACGCGGCGCACACACAGGCCAAATTTACTTTGGCCACGCCCACTCCGCTGCCAGCTGCGCCCAAAAATAAGAAATTCAACCAAATTTTCCGCCTCAATTAATTAAAATGTTTTGTTTTAATGTCTCAGAGAAAGAGCAGGGGAGAGAGGGAGGAAGAGAGACCTGATGATGAAGGCACGACTGCAAGCTGAGACGGGCGCCTTTTTCCATTTACATCCTTTCATTTCACATGCCACATGCCACATGCCCCGGCCGCCTGTCCGTTGTCTTTGAGGCATTCTAGTGTAAAATGCTGATTGATATTTCCCTTCCGGTTAATAACGTAGGCTCAATATTGCCGTTGCCGTTGTTGTTGTTGTTGTTGTTGTCTTTGGGTCTGTAAAGATTGTAGACTGAAAAGACTTTGGCTTCTCAAGGTCGCACAATAAAAATTAAGTTCATCCATCATTTATGTCACACGGCGTGGCAAAGGGACGAAGCTAAGGCTTTGGGCAACGGGTAACGGGCAACGGGTTGGATGTGGGGGGGGGGGGGGGGGCAAGGAGCCAAGTTGAGATCCGCTGACAGCGGGACGACTCAATTAGTCGCACAGCGCTGCATTTACATAACATTTTAAGCAAGTTTATTTAATTTAATTGTTGTCAAGTCTCGCCGCTGCCAGCTTCGTCCAGTTTCGAGTCCACATGGCCCCGCTGGCTGCTCTTATTGTTGTTTTAAAACAATATGCCTGGTGGCTCGTGGCTCGTTAGACAAACCGCAGACACAAAGCAGGCGCACATAAATAATCATTTGCTCTGCCATCCAGTGCTCCAGTGGCGCACCATTAGGGGAGGGGGGTGTGCCGGGGAGGGGGTGGGCATTTGCTGTGTAACAACCTCAGCTGTCAGCCTGTAATGATCGCTAATGGAGATGCTGCATATGCGTTGCCTTTGGCGTTGGTCAGCGTTCACCTGCCGTTGGAAATATGAGTTTTAATTCACGGCAAAGCGATAGACGAGTTATTAAATTGGCAGCCAGATACCCTGTTAGATTCTTGGCAAGTGAGATAAATCAATTGGAACATCTTTTTGTACAACTTATTTACAAGAAAACATCGCTGAATAATTCAAATATAAATACTTTTAAAAAACTAAGGCTTTAATTGAAATACATTAAAATGTTTAGCAGGTCTGATTACAAAAGAGTAACATTTTAAAGTCTAAAAAATGCATATACAATAATATGTAAGAAATAAATTGTATATATAATATATTAAGCGTGCAAATTGTGACTTCGTCGGTTATACCCTATAAATTTGTGTCACGCGCTCGTGCGAATGAGGGCGTGACAGCGAACGCTAATACCCACTGTCGCGTCGGATTGGCGCTCACAATCGAACGCTTTTCCATTGTAGTGGACGCATCAAGTTGCCTGCGCAGTTAAAGATAGTGTAAAGTCCAACAAAACCCATCAATTTGCTGGGGACTGACCAACGAGCAGTGTCCATTGGCAGCCGCAACGCACAATCCCGCATCCCACAATGCAGATTGCACATCTATGTGCGGTTTTTCTTGCAGCTCGCCAAGCCTCAGCCCAGCGATGAGCCAACGAGCCACGACACTGAAACATGCAACGTGCTCTATTAAAATCACGAGCAAAAAAAAAAATAAATAAATATATATATATATATATATATATATATATATATATATAGTTATATATCAATAAATATTTGGAGACATTAACTATATTCGTGCCTGAGAAGTTTTTGGGAACACCTGCGATTGTCACGCAGTCAAATCAACGGCACGAGCTCAGCTCTGCCATCAACCCGGAGCCCGTTGCATGTTGCATGGTGCATGGTACACGGTGCTCGCTTATCC
Organism: Drosophila lacertosa; assembly: GCA_004143845.1. Taxonomy (NCBI): domain Eukaryota; kingdom Metazoa; phylum Arthropoda; class Insecta; order Diptera; family Drosophilidae; genus Drosophila; species Drosophila lacertosa. The sequence continues at coordinate 469,281 of SCDZ01000044.1, forward strand.
ACAATTCTGTTGAAGGACTCGACGCAGGACGCGGGCATAGCGCTTTCATTAACCTTTTTGGCATTCAACATAATTCAATTTGGCATCAACTCGAGTTGCAGCAGCAGTAACAGCAGTAACAGCAGCAGCAACCCATTTGCATTAATGCAATGCACGTGTGGCGCCCCAGCAATGGGAAGTGCATTGAAAATGTTCATAAATAAATTGATTGGGCAAGCTGGTATCCGTAATTGTGGCTAACTATGCTTAACTGCTGCTGGCTGCAATACCAGCTTATGGGCTACAAGAAATTGCCACTAAGCTGACAATTGATGAAAAATCCGCCGGAAAACCAACTGAATAACCGCTGTGAAAAACGCACAGAAATCTATGGAAATTATGGGTTTTGAATGGGATCTATTTGGGATCTGTTTGGGATCTGTGTTGAGGCAGCATGCCGAGTTCTGTTTACGCGGCTGTTAACAACTTGTCTGGTGTTAGCCACATATTACGTATACGCCGTGTGCAAGTCGCTTGCTGGCTGCTGCTGCTTGCTTGCTTGCCTGCTGTACACGGTGCGCATGCCAGGGAATTTTTAACAGCGCCAATAGGGAAATTCTTGTGCCGCAGCAATAGCAGCAGCACCAGCAGCAGCATCAACAGCAGCAGCAGCAGCAGCAGCATCAACAGCAGCAGCAGCATCAACAGCATCCGCAACCATTGCAGAACAGTATGAAACAGGACTCAGCGCAGACGGCACGCGTTTCGTTTTGAGGAGAACCAAACGCGAGAGTCGCACCAGTCGCAGTCACAGTCACAGTCACAGTCACAGTCCTTGTCGTTGTCGTTGTCGTAGTCGCAGTAGAAGTCGCAGTCGCAGTCGCAGTCAAAGTCGCAGTCGTTATCTTGTCTCCGTGGCCGTGTGTCTCTGTGTCTGTGCGCGTGTGTGCCTCTGTGTGTGTGCGTGCGTGTGTGCTTGTGTGTGTGTGTGTGTGTGTGTTAGCGTGTGTGTGTCTGTGTCTGTCGCGCATGTGACTACCAGCTGCGCTGGTTTTGTGAGTTTGAATGAATTGCCGCTGCCGCTGCTGCCGCTGCTGCTGCTGCTGCTGCCACAGTTGCTGTTGCAAACAACAACAGCAGCAATCGCAGCAACACACAGATTATAACAAGCAATAACTAGTAGAAATAGTAGCGCAACAACCGCAATTAGATCTGTTTTGGCCTGCAAAAATAAAAAAAAAAGGGCACGCACCAATAACGCTCACAAAACGCTTACATAAGTTTTGTGTGTGGTGCTGCTGCTTGCGTTGTTGCTGCAGCTGCTGAACTCCAATAAAAATACGCACACTTGCAGCTGCAGCAATAACAATCCAGTAAATGCCGCTAGCAACAAAAAAAAAGTCTAAAAAAATCCACTTAACAAAAATAAAGAATTTGTTGAAAAACACACAAAAAAAAGGCGCGCAGCGTTTGGCAGCTGTTTTTTGTTGCTGTTGTTGCTGCTGTTGTTGTTGCTGCTGCTGCTGCTGCTGCTGCTGCTGCTGCGTTAAAGTGCCGTCTGATTGCCACGAATGTTGTCGTTGCCTACTTTGTGGCGCGCGCGCGTTTCTTGGCATCGTTTGTTGTTGTTGGTGGTGCTGCTGCTTTGGCTGCTGCTGAGCTGCAAAATTGTTACACGGTCATTGCGGAGGTCGCGCCAACAAAGCTGCCAAGGCAAAGATAAAGAGCAGCCCCAACAACAACAACAATTGGGGGCGACAACGGCGAGTCAGTTAGGAAATTGAAGTCGAAATTTCGTAATCAAATTGCAGCAGCAGCCACAATGGCTGCTTTTCAATTCCGTTAAGCACCCTTATCGATGTTAATTATAAATTCAATTAATTTTGATCAACTGGTTGCCATCAGTTGTTAAGTCGAGTCCCGCGTTAAAATTACGAAACGCGCGCGTTTTGCAAGCGTTTTCCAGTTGCTGCTGCTGCTGCTGCTGCTGTTGCTGCTGCTGCTGTTGATTTATGTTTATTAATTTGAATTCAGCTGTTTGGTCACCGCGCACAGAGCGCAACAACGAAGAGGCGAAAAGAAACACTAAACAAAATGTTGAGAAGTGCAAAAGACAATTGAAAAATTGGAGTGATATTTTGTTTTGTTTTTTGTCCTTCGGAAAGTTTGTTTGTTGTACGTTTTGTTTTTTTTTTGGTGTGTTTTTGTTTTGTTTGCAAACGCTAACGAAAAGCAAATCAACAAAAATAGTGCACAAAATTTCAAGAATTCAACTAGAAAAAGAAAAAACTAAATGCAAATAAGCAAGGCGAGAAAGACACATATATAAAACAGTAAACAAAAAAAAAAAAAATAAATAAATATAATAAAAAAAAAACGGCCAGCGATATAAGTTAAGGAAACGGAAAAGATTTTGTCGTAGTTTGCGTAGTTTTTTTTTTTACTGCAGCGCGGTTGCAAGTTTGAAAATCGTTTTATGCCAAGGTAAGATTCAATTCACCTTATAGCATTTAAGATATGTACCGTATTTTTATCTGTTTATATGATTTAGTGAAAAGTATTGTATGTGGTGTTTTAATCCAGCCAGAGTGAAAATCTCGTAATGCTTTTAATTGATTTATTGAGTGCAAACTTCTAAGGAAATTTATTGTGAGAAAAAAGTTCTCGTTTCGAAAAAGAAACTTTCCCATTAGTATTTTCTATTTAATTGAAAACCTTTTTATAGTTCGTTCCTTGATAATCAGAGTCTAAGTGTTTTTAGAATTCCTGCAAAAAAGTTACGCGTTCTCAGATTAAGCGTCGAGTGTTCTTTTCAGTGCAGATTGCAGTTTGTTAATTGGCTTATCGAAGTTAGTATATTGAGTCCATATTAAATAAACATATTTTTTGGTTAATTTTTAATTGAGTTAAGTACACATAAATAAATACTTAATTACGTATAGTTTTATTTTCTTACAGCCATCTTTCAATTTGTAAAATTAAAATGTCAGAGTTTCCATTTAAGTCAAAAAAATAAACTGTATTTATTTCTTGTTTCTTGAGTGTTTATTTACCTATTTTAAGAAATACCCTTTGGTATTTACCTGACAGACAGCCCATACAGTTGTGATTGCTGCAGTGTATCTTGCAGTTTAGCCTGAAGCCCAGCGAAGCCTGCCAAAACAATGCAGGCTGCTTTGTGTCTGTCAGTTTTCCTAGGAAGTGCTCTTCGCTGAGCTGAAGATATAATTTTTGCATATCTTAGGCTATTATGTTATTTGCTGACACTTCTTTTTGAAAGGCATCGTAATGAAATCGTTTGACAATATTCTCAGAAGCTGCTTTAGTGTTTGAATAACAATTTGAGCGAATACGGCCAGAAAGGGTCGCATAGCGAAAGAGAGCGGGAGAGATAGGGCTAAAGCGGGGGATGTGCTAAGTGAGACGTTGTTGCAACTTTTGTTGTTGTTGTTGTTGTTGTTGTTAGTGCTGTTAGTTCTGGTCGTTGCTGTGGTTGCCAAAATGGCAACAGCTCCACATTTATTTATTTTGTTGTTGCCTTTCCGATTTCCCCCAGTGCGGCACACACACACACACACACAAACACTCATGCACCACACATTGCCCACCAGCCCCGCCCCCGTCCCCGTTCTAGTCAGCGAGCCACTCTGCCAGCTGCAATCATGTGCCTACATTTTAGGGTTTTAATTAAATGCAACAACAATGCCAGAAGCAAACAAAGCCATCGCACACACTCCTCCTAACAATGCGACTTTTTGAGCGTGTGTGTGTGTGTGTGGGGGGGGGGGGGGTTTGAATTTGTGGGTGGGGTCAAGAACTGTGACCGTAATAGCAATGGCTGCAACAAAAGGCCAGCTTACATTTCGTTCATGGAAATTAAACGAACGGATTAAATCATGAATTGACCCAAAAGACTTGCACCAAAAATAAACCGAATTATCTAATGGCTGGCACAGAAATCGCAAATATTAATGGATCACTAAGTGCCACTAAATTGATATTGCTTTCACATTTACCAAGGATGCAGCTGCGACGTATATATATTAAGTGCTGCACTCAAATACAACCCGACTGCGCCATTCTCTGGCCGTTTCTGCTAAATGATATAAAAAAGTGTGGAAAAATGCCTTTGGTACAGTTTTAAAATCTGGCACAAGATGTGTTTTTTATTTATATTCAGTACAAGCGATTTTAACAATTTCACAACCATTTTAAAAAGTTACTTTTTTAATCTCTGCTCAGCACTGAAGCGCGGTAAACATTTCAGTTGCATTGGCAACATTTTAAGATTATTTTTTAAGTACTATAGTACTTGTTATCAATATGTTGCAACTGTGCAAAATGTTCAATTATAAAGTTTACAATGATTCATATAAAATACAGACACTGCAATCAAATATAAGCAAAAGTATGAAATCTATTTTATTTGGATTGGCATTTAAAGCGACCGGATTCGTGTTTTCAATTTTATTCAGATGAGCCCGCTACTGAAACAAAATAAATAAAAACATATGCTTTAACATTCTTTCTGCCATTTTTTTAAACATATATGTTGCGAGAGAGAGAGGGAGAGAGAGAACTGTTTGAATATTGTAGTCGTACATTCAGAAAATGCCACAACGAATAAATGGTTAAATGCAAAAGTTTTTCCCAAAACTGTTTTCGGTCGCGCTGCTTAAGCTGTGTGTGTGTGTGTGTGTGTGTGTGTGTGTGTGAATTAATGTGAATGTACAAACATGTGAATTCATGTATTTGCAAATTAAATTTAATTAATTATCTGCTGGTTCAGCGCCGTCGACGGACGAACTCTTTTGAGTGATGTTTTTAAAGAAAATAAATGCTTCACGGAATCCCACGAAAGTTGGGGTATTTTTTTAAGGATACAGTTTTCGGGCAACTCTCTCGAACGAACAATTTGTTAACTGCCAGGGCAAAAGTAATTTGAAGTAGACCAATTAGTGCATGTTTTTTAACGCTATTAAAATTGCATTCACACATGAGGTAAATTGAATAAAAAACTCTTTCCGTTTCGATCCGTTTAAGCTTGTTTAAGAAACCAAAAGTCTGACCAAACTATTTGAATTATTTATTGAATGCATTTTAAGCGTTTTTGCTGAACATTGGAATTGATATTGCAATAATAAAATAATCGCATATATGTAGATGATAATGTTTTAGATTAAAATAGCGGTACTATTTTTGAAGGTAATTGAAGAATATATACAGGATATCTGCTACGTTACAATCGCTCTCGTAACTTACCATCAGTATAGACACTTTTTCGACATGCCACATAAAAAACAATTAATGGGCTGTAGATTGGCGCTATCTTCGGTTCGGTGTTCTGTCATTAGGTGAATTTGTACTGTGAAAGCGCAACAACAGAATTGGGAGCCCATTGGCGTTGACTACTTTGCATTTTAATCGTTTTACTTAATTGTTGGGGGCCCCCCTCCCCCACACACACACACACAATATCAACAACAAGCTGCTTTTGGCAGACGTGCACAGGCATAATATCCACAGACCCGAGCCCAACGGGGCGTATGAGTGCCTGGTCGTGGGCGGAGGGGCGTGTCAAAAAAGCTAGCTGCTTTGTGTGCTTGTATTGTGTGTGTGGGTCGCAAAATGAATGAGTGAACTTAACATTAGAGAAGCCTCCACGTTCTGGTCAAACAAAAGGGCGGCACCGGTCCAAAATATAGACAATGGGGCGTATGAGCAACAACAGCAGCAGTAGCAAACACAACAACAACGATGAAAGCAGCTACAACAAGCCAAATAAATTGTAAACATGGGAAAAAACGTTTGCAGCGTTGAGCAAAATGAAGAGATTAGTGAAATGACCAACTGAACACGGCAGGCGTTGAAACTCCACTTTAGCCCACACACATTTTGGTGGGGCAAGGATAGCTCCGCGTGTGTGATTGTGTGATGCAAACAGCAAAAGGCAACAGCCGAAAGCAATGAAAGGAGCACATTTAAGCGGACCCGATCTGATGTGACCTGTTCCATGCTCCCTGCTCCTTGCTTCGTGCTCCTCTGTCGCATCCTTAGCTCCGCTGCGACCTGTCCACTTGGGTCCAGAGCCATCTTCGTTCTCGTTGCTTTTTATGGCCATGTCAAACACTGCAAATCAGTTTAAACTAACAACTAGCCAGCCCCAAAGGCGGCTGTCCAGTTCGTGGGGGTATCTTCTAGTCTGCTGCTCCCTGATTTTTGGGCGTGTCAATGCTTTTGTCCGCAGTGCAGCAGCTGCCGCCCTACAGGCGACATACATATATATACATATATATATATATATTAGAGTTTTATTAGAGTTTCTTTCATGTGGGTTGCTCTAAATTTAGAAATCACCTTTGTTTGGCAATCTATCGTAAATCGAACGTATAGCCATAATTAAACTATAATAACACTATGCAGCTGAATAATGAAATTAATAAAATATATTAGTTGTCGCTATTGTTGAGGGTTCGGCTTAATGTAGTTTGGTTTTGTTTTAATAAAACGTTTTTTGCCGCAAGTCGGCAAGTTTTAAATTGAGTTAAAATCCGTTGGCCGCTTTTACGTAAATCCGCTTTATTTTTTGTAATTTTGTATCAAAAACATATAATTAAATACTGTGATTTATGTTAGGATTGAATTATTGTTGTATATATATTGAAATAAATGAGTTTAATAGCGCTGTCCGCAGGTTAAACGCAGTTAATTCCTTATAAATGCTGTTTTTTTGTCGTTGTCATTTTCACTTGCTGAATTATTGAGCAGGACACAAGCAAAAGGGAGACGCACACACACACACACACGTAGAGAGGTGTTTACGTGTGTGTCGCAAGTTGTTTCACTTGCCCACACGCGCACAATTAACCAATTAGCACCTTTTTCAGTTTTCCCTTTTCATGTGGATCTGTTGGCTGTGTTCGTTTTTTCCTTTTTTTTTTATTATTATTTTTATTGCACTTTGTTGTTATTGTTGTAAACGAAAATTTGTTTGCTCATAAAAATTTTAATTGCTCCAGCACAAAACAATGAAAGCCAAAAACAAAGGGAACAGCAACACACACAAATAAAATATAAAACAAAAAAAAAACACAAAAATAAAATGCAAAAATATATATAAAGCGAAACTTTGAGTAGGGAAAATGAAAAATGTGTGAAAAGCGCGAGGGCAAATAAAAATAAATAAAATCAAAAGCGGCAGCGGCAGCGGCAGCCGCATAGAGGCTCCACAGATAAAGTGTTAGGCACAATGCGCACGGCAAGAGCAGTCCTGCGGCAGGCGACAGGACAAGCGGCATATTAAATGGAAGACAGCCGGAGTACCTGTTACCGCGAGCAGCCACCACACACAGAGTCGCCACAGCAGTTAGTTAGAGTTAAGCCAAATAGTGGCGATTGCCTCAATTCAATTGAGTTGATTTCAAAGTAATTGGAAAAATTAAAAGCTCTGTGCAATGTTATGAAATACACAGGAGTAGGCATCACAGTGCAGGGTGTCTCCCAATTAAGCACTGCCTACCAAAGTAAAACTTATTTTAAGTTTACATGTTACCCAGTGTTCCCTTTTGTTTAGTATAAAATATAATCCATAAACTTTTTAAGCAACCCTCGCAGCTGTTTGCGTCCAATTATATTGTCCTCCTCTGTCTGCTGCGGTTACCAATGTGTTTGCTCTGCCAGCCGCATTCGTCGCACAAAGTGCGTAAAAATCAGGGGAAAAAAATCATCATAATAAAATACATAATTTTATTTTTTTCTCTTTTATTCTCTTAACTTGCTTTCCGCCGCTGTTGTTGCCACTGTTGTTGTTGTGGGCGTTTTTCCTGTTCGCGAAACTTTTTAATAGCATTGAAAATGCCTCGCAAAGGCCGCAGAAAGAATTTTCAGATTTTCGACGCTTGCCACGCATCAGCGATGGCCGCGTGGCAAACACGAAGTAAATTTTATTTATAAATTTATTTTCCATTTTTCAATCTAAACGCCACAAACTGCAACTACAGAAATGTATTTGCCGCCGGATTGTGAGTCAGTTTGTCATAAGACCAATTAGGCCGGGGCACAACAAAAAATTAATATTGTTGTGCAAAAATTGTTTTTACCTTGAAATTGGTAGCAGTTTGAGGAATTTTGTATGTCAAATAGAAAATCCTTTTAATTGTAACTGATATAGATGAAATTCTGTTGAGTTATACAAGGAAATCTAAATGTGCAAGATATTTTTCGTTTTTTATGTAATCATGCAGAAGATGTCAAGAATTATACATACAATTTTCTATTGAAAAGTTGTATCTATAACAGCTTATTTTTTTCACTCGTGGCAGATTCTATCAAATTAAAACACGAGAGGAGTTCACCTCTGCTATGCACAGCTCAAAAAAGAGTGTGTGTGTGTGTGTGTGTGTGTATGACAACATTTTAAATAATAAGCGTAATATGTGTTTCAGTGGCTTCACCGAAGGAGAAAATAAAAACACCTAAAAACAAATGCCGCCTCCGTTTGCGCCTCGTTTGGCAATACCCTAAGCGAAAACGTTTTCAGCCTGTTCAACTGCATTTCAAATTAAATCGCAGCTTCTCATAAATTCGGCCAGCGATGAAAGCTTAACAGGGTATACGAGCTGCGTGGCTGCCGACTGTTATTGCTTGTTATTATTGTGGTTATTGTTATTGCTGTTATTGCTGTTGTTGTTGCTGTTGCTGCTTGTTAAGTGGCTCGTCCTTGCGCCACACACACCCAGCTCTTGGGAGACTCTGCCAGCGCCGCTGCCACTGGGGAGCTGTCATACATGCCTGCATCTACATGTGTGCGGCGTCCGCCCGAGCGCGCTGTCAGTTGCTGCGGTTCCCCAGCTGACACGGCTCACACATACATATACCCGCTATGTGGGCGTGTATGTGTCTGCCACATTGTGGCACAATTGAAACTGAGGCTTTTGCGACTTCAAGTGCGACTTCAATGGCGACTTCAATTGCCGCGACCTCAGGTCATGTTTTAATAGCTGGCAACTCTGTTGCACTCGCTGGTTCAGCTGCATTCTGCAGCTTCACATTGTTGCCCCTCTAAATGCCAGTCTAAACTCTTTTACACGCGCTCGCCACTTTATTTCAATGCTGGCGGCAAACAAAAAAAACCGCACGCCAAAAAATGGCAACTAATTGAGTTTGGCCAAAAAGTGTTGCGTGCTTTTCAGCGCACCACCGCCGCAAAAAACTCATCGCTCTGTGTGTTCGCTTGTGGGCCCCACCCCAAAACGCCGCTGGGAGGAATGGGGGGGGGGGGGGGGGGGGGGAACCACCCCCTTTATTTAAAAACCAACTGTTTTTTCGGCTTACGCGGCGTATGCGCAACATGGAAATTGAAAAATAAAAACGCCAACAACAAAATAACAAGCAATACATATTACAATTACACTCGCTGGCTGCAGGTTGTCTGCAACTGACATCTGACAATTTATATAGAAATATATGTACATACATACATATGTACACAAAGAGAAAAACGCCGTTTAAAATTAAATTTTTTTAAGCTCTTCATTTAGACATCTTGTTCACGTTGGCTCAGAAGAAACATTCCTTTTATTTTTAAGTTGATTGAAGTAACAATATTTTGCTTACTTTTTCCAAGTGTATATTGTGTATATGAGACATAATTCGTTTTGGGGCAAGAATTTTCAATTTGCATTGAATAGACCTTTTGTATGTTGGCAGATCGGCAACAATATAAATATATGTATTTGTGTCTACATATATACAATATGTGCGTACAGCGATAGCAGGTGTAAAGCTCGCTGAACGGGGAGATAAACATCTGCAGCGGAGGACGGGTAATTATTCAAAATATGGCCGAGGCCTATGCAAAGTGAATCTTTAGCATAACAAATGCGCCCACTGGCGGATTAGGATTGGGATCGAGCCGCGGCCCGAGTCCTTGGATAATGACTTTACGTTTCACAACTGACTCTAAGTAACTCTCGAGGCGGCCGGGGCCTGTTCAATGCATGATGACTGGTAAACAAATCGCTGGGCAAAGCCGCAACCGAAGCCACAGCAACCAGCGGGGCGCATGGCAGGCTGGTGGGGATGGGGGGATGGGGTGATGGGGGGACGGGGGGACGGGCGGGATGAATGCGTCGCCATTTGGCAACATTAATCGAAGTCAAAGCTGGCCAGGAAGGAAGGCAGGAAGGAAGCACTGCAGAGTGAGCAGCGACCAAGACGGCAGCACGAGTCTTAGCCGAAATGTAGTGAAAACGAGGTCAGCAACAACAACATTGGGCTAGCCAAAAAGAAGGCAAGCGCAATGAGTTGTCTTCGTTTCGTTTCTGTTAAGGCCAATAGCCAAGCAGGTGGCAGCAGGAGCGGGGAAAGTGGTGGAAGGTGGCGCGTGGCGGACCTGTAGGAAGTCTTATGATTTATTTGGCTAAACAATTGATATGTCCAGAAACTTGTAACGAGGCGTGGCGGCGCCTTCTTGAACTCTTTGAGGCCGCCAGCAGGCAGCTGAAGACGAAATATGTAAATAGGATTTATGGCAAACTTTTAACAGGATTTTAGCACACACACACACACACACACTCACAATACACGCAGGAGGCAGCAGGGGTCGGAACAACAGCGCAGGATGTGAGACTGCAAACAGTTGAAAACATATTTATCCAAGTGAGTGGATTTCGAGTTGTGTGTGTGTGTGTGTGTGCGCCTGGCGCCGCTAAGCCACAGAGTATGTGAATCGCATCTTGCTGACGAGTTCTTGCGGAGATTGCAAACTGAAATTTTCGATACAGCCTTGTAGTTGACAGATCCCTCAAGTAATAAACCAACTTGACTGCATTGTTTTCGGCTCAACATCTCAACCCGTTATTCAATTTGTATTTATTTCGATTTGCTGCTGTTTTTGTGTTGTTTGCCAAATTCGAGAAGCGAAAAATAAATATTTTTAACCTTGTTTATGAAATGTATTTTCAATTAGTCAGATTACAGTGGATGGAAAGGAGAACCCATTCCTATGTGCCATGTTACAGGGTATTTGCGTGCGTTGAGCACTCGCCCTGTCATTGTTACCATTCACTCGTACTCAGCCCGTCTACGCATTATTTTTGGTATACGCTCAGGCTGTCTGTCAGGCCGTTTCACCTTGCCTCATTGCCCCGTGGCCCCGGCTCGTACCTTCATTCAAATGTCTCACAGTTTGTCTTTCGGTTTGTCATGTGCAAATTAAGCCATCGCTGTTGGCTCCCCATCCAACTCCCAACTCCGACCCACTCCTTCGACCAGGCAGCTCATCGAGAAAGTTACTACGCAGTTTTTGTTGTTCTTTTTGTTGCTGCTTTTGCTGTTGTTGTTGTTGTTGTTGTTGTTGTAGAGCACGCAGCCTCTGCTACAGTCTGTGCAGCTCGTGCCACTGCCAAGTGTCGTCTCTGGCGGTATTTACGCTTTCAATAATTCATGCTTAAAGGATAATCAGGATATGCTAGTATGTAAATTTTGATAATGCCATTTGGCTGCCAGGCAGGCTCCCACAGCCTTCTGATTGTCATTTTGTGCGTGTATTTATGTGGTCTTGCCGCTGGCATCTGAGCCCCACATTAAAGTTATTCTGAGGCTGGCACTTTCACACCTTTTTGCCCAGCCCGAAGCTGCGTTTCAGCTGCGCTCATTTGCCAATCGAGCCAGAGTCGCCGCCTGAGCCAACTAAGCACCGCAGTTAGTCATTCCGGTTATTTACTCATTCATTTCATGCATTTATTCACTGACTGGCTCCACCCTCTCGCCCTCCGTCAGGTGCAGCTCATTTGCTGTTCACGCATTTTTCTTTAGCCATTCGCCTGAATTTTTAAACAGCTATACGCCAATTGCTTGGGCTGCTGTCAGCGCTATCCGTGAAATATGACCCGCCTTTCGCTCGGAGTGGCTGGCGCCCGATGGGTCCTCTGTTCCCGGCGAGCTTCCCAAGCGATTCGCATTTTTCGGTTTTTCGCATATGGCAGCTTGAAATTGCTTTCAATCTCGGCAAGTTTGCGGTTTTCGCTGCCAAAGGGCAAAAGGCCCCAAGTGTCGACCAAATGCTACACAAAACTCAGCTGACCAACACAATTTGCATGCGTGCCCAACATAAGCAACAGCAGCAACAACAACAACAAATGCAGATTTTCATATGTCGATAAATTAAGCGAGCCATAAAAATAAACGTAAAAATGAGCGCAAGTTCTAGTCGAGCATTATGCACTAGCAGATACCGATCAGTCGATTATTAAATCATAGATTCATAAATATACAAATATTTATTGAGGCGAAAAAATGCTCAGCTTTGTGGCATTTAACTCCGGAAGCAAGTGGCAGTAAGAGCCGCTTGTTTTGCCAAAAGAAAGAATGAAAACGAGTTTTTCGCTTAATCCACGGGGAGTTGAGCTCCAGCTGAAATTGGCAACAACCCGAACGGGCTGCGACCTGTCCCACCTGCCCCCCGGGCGGCCTCAAGCTGAGCGCTTGAGCATGAATAAAAATAAATAAAAGAGCTCGCTCTCTCTGTCCAATTGGCCTGGCCGGAAATTGAATTCGCATTCGCATTCGTCAGCGAAATTATGTGACAGCAACCGTATTAAATTGCACCACGGCACCACTTTGGCTTGCTTTTCAAATCTTTTGCATATCGCACAACGTTTATGCTACCCTGCGTTACACAAATGATGCACAGGGTATGCTGTTGGCAGTTGGCATATGCAAAGTTGCGCTTGAAATGTGTGCGATATTCAATTTACTGGCATTCGCTGTTTACTGTTAACGTGGCCAGCTAACTGGCCAGTTGAGCTACCTCTCCGGCGGCTGACGCGAACAGCTGCACAGACTCGTATATCACTCATGCCACAACAGCTGACCTCAATCCCCGCCCCTTAACTCTCACAGATAGACAAAATGTGTTAGGGAACTTTTTCTTATCGATCAAAAATCTTTCAATTGAATTGCATGCATTTTTCATAAGCATTTGCTCTTGACAGCAATATGATTGTATTCCATTTTAACTAAATTATTTCAACGTGTTTATAATTTGTCCGTTTAGGGTATTTGCTAGTCGAGTGATAATATATTTTGAAATTGTGCTTTAAAAACAGCCAATTTGAGTGCCTGCTGTAAATACATTTGGGATAAAAAAATTAAAATTTTTATTTGTTTGTTTGTTATCGAAAATAAGTAAAATTCAAGATCTTAAATTTTCTAAAGGAAAATAATTTAACTTTTGCATTTGATTAACATTGAGTAGCCAATGAATAAAACAACAGCAACATTTTGTTTAAGTTAGGATTGGGTGCAAGATTAGGAGGTCCCATTCACTGTGGGCCTTCAAACTTTACATAAATGTAAGCATACACACACACACGCACACACACATGCACAGCCGTCAAGCTGTTGGCTGCTGAAAACTATGGAAAATAGTTTCTCGAATAACTTTATTGTTTATTAAAAGAATATTATGAAAGCATCCAAATAGATAGACAGCAAACTTTAATGCATACGTGTAGCAAATATTTATGGTCCTTGCGTGCGTGAGTTGAGTTCAAAACCTTAAGGGATATTTTATGCTTAGCTGTGCTTAGCTTTTAGAAACAATTTTGCAACTTGTGTGTGTGTGTGTGTGTGTGTGGGGTAAAATAACAAACATATTTAAATATAAACGAAGCCTTTTTTTCACAAAAATAATAATATTAAAAAAGAGGATACATCATTTGTGCAACTCATAAGCGAAACATGTGATTTCAATGGGGCAGGCAACATCATTAGAGGCCACTAGCTGAAGGCAGCTTGCTGACGTTGGCATCTTGTCAACTTGAGAATGTTTTCATTGCTGCAACTTAAGCTTAAATGCTGAAATGCAACTTGCAGCTTGCAGGGTGCAACTTTGTTGCCGCATTTTATGCGACAATAATTAAAATAGTTTCTGCCTATCGTCACATTACGCATACGCAGCGTCGCCCGCCGCACCCTCGCTCATGTATGTAATTCATAATGCGACTGCAACTTCCGCTTGTTGCCGTTGTTGTCTACCTGGCACTTATGAATATTTGCAACGCTCCTCTTCAGCGCCGCCGCAGCTGGCTCCGTTTCGCTTTGTGCCAGCTAAAAGCGCGCAATTTGCATAGTTGTAAGTTGTGTGCCGTGTTTAGTTGTCTGTCACAAGTTTGCGGGGCGGCGCCAGGCACGAGAACGAAGCACGGCTGTGGGTATCGGGCGCATGTTTTATGCATGCGTTGACATCGTTCACAAACGACGTGGACCAACCGTGGAGTCGGCTGGCGGCCGGGGGGCCAGACAGGCTCTGGTTGCAGCCGCTTGGGTCGTCAGTCATTAATCAAAAATAATTACTTTTAGCTGCCCGAGAGCTTAGTATACCTGTTCGGGCCGCTTTCAACGCCTATTGACTGCCAATAAAAGTACGCCCCCCTGTTAAGCCTTCAATTAGCCAAGCAGCTGACTTTAGCACCTCCTTTGCGACATGCAGTCTGGCCGTGTTGTGCGGATCCGGCCTGTCCTTGGGCACGCCAGCCTGGCAGCAGCTGTGCGCCAGTCCTTGCTACGTGAGAAATCAATCACAGTGCCACGCCCCGCGCCTCGCGCCTCCCCACAGATGCGGCAGCCTTGAAAGGTGAACGCTTCACGGAGTCGCGCTTTTTCCAGAGTCTTACGCAACACTTATATATGCTTAGCCAGCGCAATCGGATATGGCATAAGAACTAGCAATTAGATGTCCTCCTCTCGAGCAGCGTAAGTTGCAGAAATAAATTAAAAAAAAAAAGGAATGATTGTGAAACAATCAGGAGCTAAGCCTTGTTAACAGTTGCAAGCGAATTTGTAGTAATTGATTTCAGTTCTTTTGCTAATAGGTTTAACGCTCGTTCACATACCCTGTATTGTTTGCACGAATCGGGTATATATTCATTTAAGAGTTTCTTCCTTTATTTGAAAATGTTAAAGTTATTGAATATTCCTATTAATATTTATATTTTAACAGAGTAACTTTTAGTCGAGCGTGCTTGCGTGTTTGTTTATTTTGCAGCATTTTATAATTTTTTATTGCATTTTTTTTGGTTTTCAATTTCAAATTCAATTTGTCGCAACGTGCACAGGACGCGGTAGCTTAAAATAATGAAAATAAATACAATTATAAGGCAAGCTGAAAGGGAATTAAGCGCCGCGACATTTGGCAGTGCAGTGCCAGGATCGGCACGTAGCCAGTGTCCACCCACCCGACCGCCCGCCCGCTCCCAATCCCCAATCAAAAAAATACAGTGGAAAAATGAAACAAAATCTGTCTGGACCTACGGCAATCACGGCGACAGCCAAACTTGAAGACAGTTTAAAAATAATTTAACGATGGGCGCCAGGGCGCTGAGTGACTTTTGATGGAGCACGTTCCTGCGCCCTGCTGTTCGGCCAACACTTGGCCCGAGATAAAAGTGTCGCATTCTCGCTTTGCGCCTTATCAGCAAATTGCAATGACAAGCGGTATTCAACGCACCGAAAAACTGTTTCAACTTTGCAGCTAGTTCGCACGCATTTTGGCAGGATCTGCCTGAAGGCCACGCCCTCTGCCTCGGCCTCGGCCTCGGCCTCGGCTATGCCCACGCGCAGGCTTCTGGAAGCTTGGCTGGGAAATTCAATTTCCTAAGTGATGCAAGGCCTGGCGGTCAGCAGCCAGTGGCTAATGCTAATGCAGTCGCCGTAAACGCTGCCTGAATGCGTCCACCGTCCGCCGTCTGCTGTTCTCCTGTTCAACTGTTCTCCTGCTCTCCTGCTCTCCAGCTGCTCCGTTCTCTCATTTGTCCCATTGTCTGCTGTCGCTTGTTGCAACTTGTGACGGCTTTTGTTTGCAACACTAAGCTGACTGAATGCCAACGCTGCTCGCGCTGACTTCGGCGCAAAGTTTGCTGCGGAAGCATTCCAAAGGCGCCAAGTCCGGCAAACTAAAACAAAGCCAAACAAAGGTAAATGAAAAAGATGCCGACAGCAGCATAGTTTAAGTACACTCAGAGAAAAACGCCGTTCTTCATTCAAGTGCAAGTGTTGATGGCGCCCGGCCAATTTGTCTCGCATGACTAGAAACTATTTTAATAGGCTGGCTTTGTATGTATATAAAACAAGCGGAAGAAATTTAGACTTAACACACTTAGATTAAGGCTCTGCTTAGGTAAATTATTTTTAGAATAGAATAGAAGCAAATATAAAATAGGCGATTCTACCTGTTCATTCTCTGAGTGTAGCAGGTGTGGCTGCCACCCGTGGCATCTGTGGCAGCGCCCATATGCATCCACTTTCTGAGCCGCTCCAGCTGCAGCTGCATTGTTTAGCGGTTGTGATTTTCAGCGAAACTTTTAAGAATTTCGCGGTAGTTTCAATGAGATTTTCCAATGCGCCACGCAAAGCGCCGGCTAAGCATTTTTGTCCGGTTTATTTTAGAAAAGCGTTAAATCTTCTTGTTAGCCTCTTAATGTTTAATACGGTATTTATTGAGCGATTGTGCACAAAAAGTTGGTCGGCAATTCAATCAAAATCGAATGAAATTATTTCAAATCACTTTTTAAATGCTATTGGGCTATCAATTATTTTCTTATGTTAAAAAAATATTCTTTGACAAACTTTGAAAATTCTGTGCGATTTATTTGATAGCTATTTTTGTTTTTATTTCATTTACATTTGCTTCTGACATTTTGTGGTTCATTTTGCCTTTTAACATTTAGTTTTGGGCAATTAAAATTATTTAAATTTGCCGCTTTCTGCGCTGTTTTTCCAGATGTTGCATATGCTCTGTTCATTAGCTGCAATTGAGCATATTGGCCCGTTACTTATGAAGCTAAATTCTTCTCTATAAATATTATTAAACCCTAACGATCGCTCTGCTTTACACAGTGTATGTAACAGTGTGTCATGCCAGTATTCCCGTTTTCTCTGCAATTATTTTAATTATTTTGGCAACTGTTCTATGTTCCTTGTTTCATGTGGTTCATTTGCTATCTTTATTCAACAGTTCGTTTGGTTAACTTCATGTATTCCCTTTAGCTGACCAAGATATTGGCCGACATTTCTTAGCTGCCAGGCCGAAGTGCCTGCCAAAAAAGCAGCAACAAGCAGTTAGTCGCCAGTTAGGCCACGCCCCAGGCTGCAATTTGTAGTGCACCAAATTGGCACAAATCAAAAGCATCGCGCAGACACACACACACACACACACACACATACACACATACATACATAGCCTACAGCAGCCACAACCAGAAAGAGAGATAAAAAGGAAGAGTGAGAATGATGGGAAGGGGAACATAACATTGGGTATGATTTAACCCATTTGGCGCTAATCGCAGATTCAAACGAAAAATCTATGCTGAAATCTATGGCCAGGATGTGGATGTGGACATGAATGTGGACATGGATGCGAACTTGTGGGCGCTGGGTAGTTGCAATTTGTAGGCTATTGGTCGTTGGCTGTTGAATGTTGGATGTTCGATGTAGGATGTAGGATGTAGGATGTAGTGTGTGATTAGGATTACTGTCCAATGCAGCTGCCAGCAGGGAAATGCGTGCCAGCTGCGCTTGTTGGAGACATGTATGTGTGTGTGTGTATGTATGAACGATAAATACACTGATGCAGGCATTTTATCAGGCTGTTAAGCGAAAGTTTTGCACTTGGCGTTTCATTAAAGTTGCTGGCGCACAAAAGTATGCTACAAAATTTGTGCGAGCACATGCATGTATATATATATACATATATATATATATATATATATATATATATATGTGTATATGCGTGTGCTCTGGCAAAAGTTGTAGCCCGATATCAGTTACTTATACAATGAGCAAAAGAGACAGCAGCAACAGCAGGGACAACGGCAGCAGCAGCAGCAGCGGCGACGTTCACATTATGAAGATAAGCCTTAGAAAACAAAAGGCCTTCCCACCCCAGCCCCAGCCTCAGCTCACACCCCAAATGGGTATGCGCGTGTGTATGTGTGTGTGTGTGTATGTGTGAGGAGGAAGGGGTGGGTGGGAATGTTTTGACTTGTCCTACTCTCGTTGCCGTTTCGTACTTTTTATACTCTTGTCAAGCGAAATTGTTATGCGCTGCGTCGTGAACTCTGCCAGGCAACTGTTTGCACACCGAAGGCACACAAAAGGTTATTAATGCCGGGGATCTTAGCTTAGGGCATTGCATGTCTGTGTCACCCAGCTGCACATTAAGTGCCCGCTCATATTTAACCTGCTACATATAATATGCACACATAGATACACATAGGTACATGTGTCTGTGCGTACAAGTATTTGCCTTAAAGAGCATTGCAGCGTCGCTCTACTCATGCCTGGCTAATCTCTCTCTTCAGTCCAATTTAATACCCTCGACTGTGCACTCTATCAAATGGCATGCCCAAGTTATGCAAATATATATGTATGTATGTAAGAACATCAATAAGAGCGTCGATAAAATTGCCATTCTATCCATATCTATTCGTCCCACTGACTGTCTTTCTGACTGTCTCCAGATTCTAAGCACTTTCAGTTGCGTATTTTCAAGCTTATTTCAGCAACACTCTAACTTATTAAAGGGTATCTGCCAAGCAACTTTCTTCAATTTGAATCTTTTTTTAGTGTTTTTTTTTTCTTTTTTTATAATATAGTTGTGGCTTTTAGTGCCGCAGCAAAATGGCTTTGTCGCCCCCAGCCGACGGTTCCAAAAATTGAAATGAAAGTTGTTACTTTCACTGGCCTCATGCGTGTGTCTCTCACTCTCTCTCTCTATATGTGTGTGTGCTTGAATGTATGTTCTACACACACAAATCAAAAACTTTTACTTACTCCCTCCGCGCGTTACGTTCCCAGCTTCTGCTCAGCTTTGGGCCGTAGACTATTAACTGCCGCCATTCCACACGCCCAGCGCTCACTGGGCCAACGCCTGTTGGCCAAAAGACACGCACTGCTAACTAAGTTCATTTGTCTACGGGCTTTAAGTGTTGCTTTTGTATTTGAACTGTGTCTTTGTCTTTGTCTTTCTATTGACGGCCTGTACGAAATTTAAAACAATATTTACGCGCTGCATCAACAACAAGAACAACAAGAGCAGCAACTGTAGCAGCATCCATTATATAAACAGCATAAGAAAGTGGCCCGAAAAGTAGCCAAGAAAAATAATAAAAGCCAAAAAAGAGAATACTGAAAACAGGCAGTGACATTAAGGCCGACACCAGACCAAAGCCAGCGACTAAAACTGAGAATGAGACAGCAACAGCAGCGGAGACAAAGATAGAAATGGAACTGGAGATGAAGACAATGGCAAAAGCAACTGCTGCGAACTGAGAACTGGAAACTGGGCAATGGCATTGGACTCTGACTGGGGTAGGGTAGGGTAACGAACACGTTAGGTTGACGAAAAGCGAACCTCAAAAAAGCGTCTTCAAGTTTTCGTCAACAGTAACAACAACAACCACTCAGCGCTGAGCGCTCAGTTCTCTTATTTCTTTTTTTTTTACGCTATACCCATTAAAAGTGACCAATAAGGGGCTATATGATATTTGTGTGGGCGTAGATAGATAGAGGATTACTTTAAACATTATAATAAGAATAATAAGTCTACAATGCATAGATTCAACTAAGTTTTCAAGCACATATATTAGGTTCAGCTGCCAAGCCAAACAAAGCCAAATCAACAGTATCAATCATTGGGCCCAATAATAAAAAAGAACTAAGCTAAGGCTTTGGTTTTTAATTTGGCACATACTTGAATGTTTTTTATTTCACTTTTCTGTGTGTGCGTTTTGAAACAGGGTATTTTGTAGCCAAGCTCGTGACGAGTGAAGTAAGCTTACTTTGGTTTTTTTTTTTTTTTGATGCTTTATCGGGCGCAGTTTTTGGCTGAGTGCTTCATTGGCGAATGTGTGTGTGCTTGTTTGAGTGTTGCTGTGTCTTTATTGCTTTAAGTAAGCAATTTGAAATTTGAGCGGCATCAAGGGCAACAACAACAACACAAATGGGAGCAACAACAACAAGAAGAAATGCGACAACTTCGTTAGCTGTCGCTGTTGCTGTCGCTGTCGCTGCCACTGCGCGAATTGTGTTGCGAGTTACTCAAAAGCTACTTGCAACATCGTGTGACAGACTGAGACTCAGACACGTGACACGACTTGGGTACTTTAGAAGGGCAGGTTTGAAAATTAAAATAAGATTCAGCGCTCGTTGCTGCGAAAATTGAAAAGCGAAAGCATTTTGAATGCCAACTCGGGACTTGGCGCGGCAAAGCCTGAAAAATTTCTAATTACAATAATTAATGCGAGCCAACACAATAAAAGGAGCAGGAAAGAGAGAGTTAGAATGAGCGAGATAGAGAGAGGGAGAGAGAGAGAGTGTGTGTAGTGCTGGCGTATTGCCAGCTGCCTGGATAGCTGTGCCCTGTGCTTATGGGGCCAACGTCAAGCGACGAAAATGCCGTACAACATGTCGTATACTTAATTTCCAGCATTTGCGACGTGCGCTCACGTAGCGCCAGCAAGCGAAACGAAACGAAACGAAACGAAACCAAACCAAACCAAACCAAACGAATCTTCGCCAGGCAACCTCTAGCAGTAGGCGACACTGGCAGGACGGACAGCTCTGAATAGATGAGGCGTCTTCCTCTTTAGGCGCTCATCACATTTGTCATGTGCCGCCACGCTCACGCCGGCACACAAATAAAATTCATTTAAACTAGATAAAGAGAAGAGAAAAATGCTGAGATAGCGACTCGTCTATCAACCGATGATTACACATACGCATATAACTACATGCATATATATATATATATATACATATACATATGTTTATTTCTATATATGCATCAGCGACTGCAGCTGGAAAGAACGACAATTTGCCATTGACAGCGTGGCGCGGGGGGAGGGGGGGAGGGGGGGAGGGGGGGTGCATGCAAAATACTCGACAACAGCTCAAATTGATGACCTCATAATGCAAGCGGCTCTAGATTGATCCAATGGGTGTAAACATTGTTCGCTAAATCGAGTCTGAGCGCAATGACACCGAAGATAACATACACTAACACTTGTTAAGCAGCAGTTAGGATTAAAGCTTAGTTCAATGAAATTTTGAATCCAAGAATTGCTTGTTCTAATTTATTTCCAATTTAATCATTTAAGCATATTATATATTATTATATTTTTTAAAGATACTTAAGCTACACAAACTAAACCTTGAGATATGTTGTTGGTACGATTGAATTATAGAATAAATTGATGTGTACAATTTGAGACATAATAATATAGTCGTTATTGCTGCTTGTCGCACAGCTTAAGCAGCTGCAATATATATTAATAATTTTATATGTGCAACGCGTCGTATGCGCAATGTGCTCTCGTTGTCTGTCCCGCATATGTTCACGTGTCTGCCGCTGAGTTAGTGAGTAACTGAACTACCAAGCGTTTGTCATTCTGTGTGTGTGCGAGTGTGTGTGTGTGTGTGAGTGTGTGTGTGTTTGAATTAGCACATGTACGTGTCACATTCAGACAGCGTCACGATAACATCGCATTTGCACATACCGACTGCAAATAGCGACTGCCGACGAGCACCGAGTGCCAACTGCAGCGAGCATCAAGTACTTTTCTCACATTTTCAGTACTTTGTGCAACTATCTATTTGCCCTTTGGCATTTCCTTTGGCCAAGCGGCTCTGTCCCCGTCACGCTGCACATTTGTATGCAACATACGGCGTCGATTTGTGCACAGATTTGTCCAAACATCTGACAGATCAAAACTGTGCAAAATAATTTTAATGTTGAAATGCAGATCTCTTTCACTAAGTTTTTGTGTGTACTTGATAAGTGCAACTAAGTTGAAGTA
The DNA here is from genome assembly GCA_004143845.1 of Drosophila lacertosa. Classification (NCBI taxonomy): domain Eukaryota; kingdom Metazoa; phylum Arthropoda; class Insecta; order Diptera; family Drosophilidae; genus Drosophila; species Drosophila lacertosa. Next base: position 491,117 of record SCDZ01000044.1, read on the forward strand.
GGCTACTCGGTAAAATGATAAAATTTGTTCGGCATCACCTGTTGATCGCACTTGATCAACCTTTTTCGTTCTCTATGATTTCAACTTTTCTCTTTAAAAACTAAAACAGTTTCCACAATCAAATAAATTATAGATCTGTCTATGTGCTTTCGGCTACCTTTCTTGAGGCAGAGCTTATCGATTACAACATCAACGTAGCTCTCTTTGGGCACTTAATTCTCAATTACCATTGGGGAAAAATGTTTCGCAATGCGCAAAACTTTTCCGGCCAATGGTCTGCGAAAACTGAAGCTCAAATATTGTGTACAAATGCCCCGAAGTGCAAATGAAGGCCACAGCTCGCAACTTACACAAACACTGGCACGCACATAGACAAATACGCACCTTCTCTTTTCAACACACACAAACACACACACACACACACACACACAGATACAATCACGCATACGCAAGCGAGAGAAATGCCATTGGCGCTTTTCCTTTTGTATTTTATAAATTGTGTGAATTTTAACACTTGATATTCTTTTAATGAATTATTTGCCCCGCAACGTTGTTGGCATTATTTAAATTTTTTAACTATTTTGCATGGCCAACAAATGTCTTGCATTCAGCGTGCTATTGGGTAGAGGAGTAGATATGAGGGGGAGATGGAGGGGGGAATGGGGTGTTCTGTCGATAGGCTGTAAAAGTCAGTAGCTCGCAGCTGCCCAGCTGGGAAAACTTTTCAAGCAAATAGCTTGCAATTGAGTTATTTATTGTTTGTGTGCTTGTGCGTGTGTATCTGTGTCTGTGTGTGTGTGTGTGTCTGTCTGTTTGTGTTTTGTGTGTGGCCCGGCACACAAAAATGGCCAAATTACCGGTCAGACGGTTGCCCAGTCGGCCAACATTCCCCCTCCCCCCGCCTTTTGGCTGCTCCTGTTTTCCGCTTTCCTCATTTTCTCCTCCTTCCGCTAAGTTTCATCGTTTTGAAGACGCTTTTGCCGCTGGCCAACGGCCGTTTTGTGCGGCTTTGTTTTGTTTTTTCGGCTTGTGGTTGCCACTTTTGATTGTCCTGGCCATAATATTTGTAGCTGCTGTTGTTGTTGCTGTTGTTGCTGCTATCGTTGCTGTGTGTGCTGTGTGCGTCCATTGTTATTATGTATTTGTCTATATGTCCGAACGCAATTTGCTGGCAACCAAAAATAAAAAGTAAAATAAAAAAAAAAACCAGAAATGAAACCGAAATGTAACGAAAATTAAAACAGTGAAATGTGCCAAGCGCCTGGGAAAGGCAAACAAAGCGCACATGGCACACATCAGGATCTGGCCAAAAACTGCCGCTCGATTGCCTCTTTATAACACTTGGCACGCCACTTGCCCGCCCACACACACACACACACACACACACACAAACAAACACACGCACATATAGTCTCGAAGGAGGCGCTTTTAAAGTTTATTGTTTAGTCCAGGATTGCAGAAAGCAGTCGATGGTCCCTACTCTGGTCTACAACTTTCCATCTCTGTCTGGCAAGTCGGTTTTTGCTTTCGGTGACCACCTTGAGAAAACTTTGCCAAAAGTTTTGCAATTGCGCCGCAAGTCATGCAGGACATTCGGAAGGGGCTTTAATAGAAAGGCGGCATCTTAAATTGCATAAATAAGCGTTAATTGCCAATTCATAGGCAACTGAATGTATTCGTGATTCATTGCAAATGTAATGCTCAATTTAAGCTAATATACCCTAGTGTATAGGGACAGAGTAAGTGACTGCTGTGAATATAAATAAAGTAGTAAAGAGAGCTATTTTGAAATAAACTCATTCGTGAGTGTTTTGGCTATTCAACATAGAGCTTTCAATTCAATACAGCTGTCAGTGAATGTATTCACTTTGTAATTAGAGTTTTTTAATTTCTAATTTAAAATTTAATTAAAGTTGTATATAATAACAGAATAATTAAATTCATATCAAGGAATAAAAAAAAATAAAATAATAAAAATGCTAATTTGTGCTTAGGTAAAATTTCATGGGTGCACTCATGAGTGTTAAATAGTTGCGTAAATTGGCTTAAAAGTTAATCGTGTTATGTCTGAAAAGTTACCATTTGTTAGCATTTATAAGTGAATTATGAGTGTATTCATTTCATAAAAACAGAATATTATGGCAACATCTGTAAGTACTCATTGCCATGCTTATGAGTGTTAAGGAACACAAATTATTCTTAGTGCAAATGCAAAATGACTGCACGCAATATAAAATTTATGAAAGTGCCGAGTGATTTTAAAGACAGATGGCGACTGGGGGACACTCACTGGGACTGGGACAGGACGAATAGTAAGTAGGTGGGAGGTGAAGGGGGTGGGGGCATCGCTTGCTGTCGGCCAGTTTTTCGCTCGCGAAATCAACGAAATGTTAAATAAGCAAAACGTGACTTTATTCGCAAAATGATGAAGCCAACAGCCAGCCAGGCAGAGAGGTAGGCACAAGCACAAGGCGTTGGCCAGAGGGGCGGTGGAAAAATGGCGATTCAGTCAGCTTGGCTGGCTGCGACTTTTGCCAGATCCTGGCAGCTTAACACCTTTTGCTAGGCGCTGCTTTTTGTTAACTTTAACTGCTGCTGGCAGCTGACAGGCCAAAAATATATGTACACCATTTAAAATGTATGTACACACGCATACACCACTCTCTCCGTGTGTGTGTGTGAGTGTGTGTGTGTATTTATATTGCCGTGAAACATGCTAGCCCAAAAAGTGCTGACAACATTTGCGAAATTGGGCTGCTGGATGGGGTCAACGAGAACCAGGACAACAGTGCGTCTGACAGCGTTAAAGCTGCTCATAAAGCTCATATCGATGCGCCAATAAAGCCCTGCCGGTGCACAGTCCTCACCCCCATCCCCCGCCCGCCATCACACGACACCCCTTTTATGGTTGATATTTTTTTTGTTTTGTTGTGTTTTGGCAAAACCAAAGTTTGTCATAAAGTGTCAAAGTGAATTGAAAATTTCCATTTAAGCGTTGAAAATCTGCAAAATCCGCTCAGAGGCGACCGCAATGACCGCACGGCAAAACCGCAGTAGCAACAGCAACAACAACAGCAGCAACAACTGCGGCAACTAAACGTTGATAACTGCGCCAAGCTGCGTGTCAGTCAAGCATAAAGCTGCGCATCTGATTGATCGAACGGCGATTAGTGGTAAGCGTCTTTCCACCACAGCAAGAAAGCGCTTCCAACTTGTCAAAACTGTAATCGCTTCAAAATTAGTTCGCAACTTTCACGCGATTTGCAATTCAAAGCAATTTCATTGCTATTGCAGCCAAACACTTGAAAGACTTTTTTTTTTATTATGAATAAATGTCATAGCACAGTGCAATTAAACAGCCGATTATTTAAATTAACCACCCGAAAAGTTTCATTGAATGCTTTTCAATTTAATAGGTTTTTACTGTAAATGTTGCAGCTGAAATGCAAAAATTATTAAAGGATTTAATAATGAAACGTTTAAAGGAAATAAAGTAATTAAATGTTCTCTCTGAGTGCTAGCAACAGGATATTTCTGGTTGGGTCACTTTTTTCCTATTTCAAATAAAAAATAAAAAAAAAAAGCTGTTAAGCCTGATTTGAAAATCATGTGTATTTTATTTATAAGCCACAATATTCATCAGCTTTGAGCCAATTATTTGGCATTTGACGGAACGAAACGAAGTAAATAAAATATGCGCACGTGTGTGGGCTAAATTTAAATTTAATAAATAAACACATGGTAACGGGACCAAAGTTGAATATGTTTTTCATTAAGAGCTTATCCAGTTGATTGTTTTTGCCAAATTCGTCGCATGCGTTGGTTTCTTTCACCTTGGCTTAAGCTTGTGGCAGAGGCACTCGCTAAAACCTAACACAAATTTGAAGCCAGACAGAGTAAATGAGAAAAGAACAGAAAAAAACAGAGGTAGAGAGAGAGAGAGAGAGAGAGAGGGGGGAAGAGATATTGAGAGGGCGTGTGTGTTGAAAAATTGCCCAGCTTCGAATAAAGATACTTTCGCATGGCAGTCCTTTCTGTGCCATGCGAGCCATTGTGTGCCGAGTCCTCCGTTCGAATCTGTGCCCAGTGTTCTTGCGCTCGTCCTTGTGCCGGTCTCGGGATTCGTGTGTGCGTGTGTCGCCATGATTGATGCCCAGTTTGCGCGAGATTTCGTCTTAATGCCTTTGACAAATCCGTTAGCACAAAGCGTCGACTGACAGAGCGTGGCCCACTGAAGGCACTGCAGGCAGGCTGCGGGCGAGGCTGCCTTCTGGTGAGGCTGGTGGAGTGTCGGCAATGGGGAACTCTCTGGCGGCAACGTGGCAAAATCTTAATGACAAAAACATTTGAGCGTCAACTTTTTTTCTAGTCGTTGGCCACGTCGTCCTTGTCATAGAAGCAGCCGCCAGCACAAACGACAGCTTTAAAGTTCGTGTTCCTTGCAGATTTTTCGCATTTGCTTGCCGCGCCTCAGGTGGCAGTGGGAGTAGGCATCACATGGTGCACAGTGGGACCAAATTGATTGAAAATTCAAACAACTTAAAAGCGAACTTAAACCTAAAAAAATAATACTTTTTTACACTTAAGAAAAAGCCAAATCATTATTAAAATTGGAGTTAGAGATAAACATAAAATTCTGTGTATACATTTTATTATATATACAATGTAGATAGAAGACCTAATATATGTTTGCCATACAATTTTGTTAAAAGTTGATCGTCAGGCGCTGTTTTTTTTTTTTTATTATTTTTTTTTTTGTGAAGTGTGCTTGCCACTAGTTTCAAGTGGAACCACGCGTGGTGCATGTAAGTGCCGCCATACATTATGTCCCATGGCCAGCGTCTGGCCTCAGATCAGTTCCGAGAATGGAGCTCTGCGTCGCCTGGGCTCGATGTTATTGTTTGCTCGAGTGGCGAGTGGGCCGATTGGGCCGATTGGCCAGCCCTCGACCCACTGTGGCCAAGGGTAGCCCAACGACAATTGACAGGCGCTGTCACCCAAAAGCTGCTTATGGTCCCGATATGCCCCAGCTCTGAACGGAGTAAGTGTTGAACACAGCGCATTCGATTGGCAGCAAAAAAAAAAAAAGTAAATAACGTAAAAAAAGTCAGCAAGCAAAAAAGAGAATTTCTAGCCCGAACAACGTGTGCGTGGTGTGTGTGTGTGTGTGTGTGTATGTGTGTGCTAATTTTGTTAACGGGGCTAATAGTTCAGGGCAAGGCGTTGACGGGCGATGGCCATGTCAGTTCACAGGACACGGGCGGTGCAGGGCGGACAGGCGAACGGGCGGACGGGCGGCTGTCTGACGGGCTAAATGAGATTTTCATGCCAGCAGCTCGAAGGAGACACAAAATATTTGCTGAAATTTTAAGCGATAAAAGGTTGAAAGGTTCGACTTACACTTAGTAGGGTTGAATGCAAGGGCACGGAGAAGCGGACAAAATCAGACAAAGGCGCCATGCAGAACTGGGCAAGCTTAGAAGCCATGAAGATGAAGATGAACGCGTTGAGGAATTAATAAGTGGATAAAAAGCAACAGCCAACGCAATAGCTGCCATGTTCATCATGATGATAATGATGATGATGATGATGATGATGATGACAGCGCCCATAACGATGGCCATGCCAAATAGTGCACAAAATTGATGCCTCGACTGGGGTGGGGGAAGGGGCGTTGAGGGGGCCAGCGTAAAATATGCAAATGAGCCAATAAAAGTAACTTAAAAGCCAAAATTAAATTGAAATTGAAAATTGTACAAATGCGACGTGCAAAATGTTGCTGCTGCTGTTCATTTTGTTCATTTTGTTGATTATTTGTGATTTTATAAAATGCGCTTGGAATCAGCACAAATGCTCACAATGATTTCAGCAGCAGCTCGCAGTTGTTCCTGTTGACGCTAATGTTGTCGCGGCGACGGCTGCTGCTGCTGCTGCTGCTGCTGTTGTTGTTGCTGCCTGCTGCTGGAACACGGCGACAACATACTAGGACAAAGCCATCTCTCAATGGCATTTGACATAAAAAGCATAATTGATTACACGCACATACACTGAGAGAAAATCGTTGTCCATTTGTCAAGCCCACATCTAAAGCATGTGCTCTGCATGTGTGTGTGTGTGTGCGTTTGTGTGTGTATGTATGTCATTCAATTATGGCTTACTTAATGCGCAAAATTTGCTTTCATTTAGACCAAAAACTTTCATTTGCCTCAGAGCCAAATGGCATTACCGGCCAGAAGGCCAAGTCGTGGCCAACATACACATATGCATATATATATATATATATATATATATATAAAGATGTGTGTGTGTGTGTGTGTGTGTGTGGTCGAGTGGGTGTTTGAAGTGAGTATCATTTAGGCGTTGAGTGCGTTTGCCCAAGCATTCAAGAGCTTTCTACAACACCAAAATACATTCGAAACAAAATTTGAATGCCCCCAAAAACGCCAGTTAGCAAATAATCTAACGAATTTACCCATTTATTCGAGCTGAAGTGCGAGCATTGCATTCACGCTGCGAGTCAAAAGCTAAGCACACTCATTCGTCCCAATAAGTGAATACACTCACATCTGTGCAGCTGCAGTAACTGGCCGGTTTCGTGGCCGGTGCTCGGTTAACTGAGTCAACTAGCGGCAAACGTCAAAAGGCTGCAATGGGCGGAAGTTGCGCGCCGACAGGAAGTGACCCCCATTAAACGAGTTTGTAATTGTGTGCGAGTGTGTGTGTGTGTGTGTGTGTGTGTGTGCTCACCAAAATGTTTTAATTATGTTGAAAATTTGCACAACAATTTCTGTTGCAAGGTATGTAGTTTGTTTGCCAGGCCCACAACGCGGGCGGGGTCAAAGCAAAGTGCAAATGGGCTCGGTAAGGGGCAAAGAGCAGAGGGCGGTAAACGGGGGAAGGGCAGGGCCACGTTAATGTTAAACGAAAAGTTTTCGTTTTTGTTGTTAAGCTTCCGGTGCAACTCGGGCAGGCGCAGCAAAAGGAGCCAAATAAACGCGTACCAATGCGTATGTATGCAAGAGTGTGCGCGTGTGTGTGTGCTTACTGTATGTGGGCGTGGTCATTGTTCTGGCCAGCGCATGTTGCACAAGTTTTATAACCCAGCACGCGATGACAATGCGAGCGGAAATTATTTAACTTGATTTATTTATGTCAGTAAACAACTCGAGGCGCGTGGGGCACGGGGCATGGGGCATGGGGCATGGGGCACGAGTGCGAGCCAAGTACCTTTTCAGCGGCATAATGAAGCAGACCGCAATTTAATTAGAGCAACGTCTACTTTACCTGGCAGCAGCAGCAGCAGCAGCGTCCGTTGCTCAAGTGACAAAGCAAACGCAGCCAGCAGCAACAGCAACAGCAACAACAAACAACATTATGACAAGTACCTCATTTTGTTTATGAAGCACACAAAATGGCGGGCAGTCACGTGCCGCTTGGCTCCGTCAATATGAGACGGCAACGCGAATCCTTGGCCAGCAATCTGCTGCTGCTGCTGCTCCTGCTGCTACTGCTGCTGCTGCTGCTGGTGCTGCCAAACGGCATTAACAAGTTGCGCGCGGATAGGTGCTGACCAAGCGGAAACGAGCGGAGACAGTTGGGGGCGGCGACTGCGATGCGAATCGCTCATCAAAGCAAGCAATGAAATAATGCAGCTGCATTCAGCGCGATATCTGCCAGTTGCACGGATGCAGAGAGCAAGGGCTGCGGGGCACTGTTAAATGCGGTTAAGCAACTTGAAAAGTTGCGCCGCACTCGAATTATTCAAAAATAAAACCGTTTATTTCGTCCCTCTCAGATAAAACTGAATTATGTGCACCCTTTGAAGGTCACTTAAAACTAGTAAAAGTTTTTTAGTCGCAAATGCCGGACTGGCAGATGCCCTGCATTCAGCTCTAGAGATAGATAGATATGAGGCCCTGCAATTGTTTAATAAAAATCACTAAAAAAAAGGATCAAAAGGCTAATTGATTTCTTTGAGTAGCTCAATAAAATTATTAAACATAGGTAGATACGTATATCCTAGAAGTGTGTCAGCGTATGAATTTGACAATTTAGATTATGCCCCTTGACCCATTTACTGCAGGCTGCAGGGTATATAGAAAGAAGCATTCGTAATTTTTTACTTGCCCCAGCTCCAGTTTCCGCTTGGGTTCACTTTCACATTCCGCTTTACTTTCTCGCTACGAGTTTGAGTTTAACTCGTAGCTCCCATGATATATGGCCGTATTATGCCGACGATCTAACGGCTTAGCATCATATATATATAAATACACGGACATTACGGCCAAATGCGAAAAGGCGATGTAGTTGGCGCACATTGCGTATGAACAATAAATTTGGTAGCAGGCCCCGCAAAGTAGGCAACAGAGAAATGTGTAAAAAACAGACAAGACAAACACAAATCACGGCGACGGCGACGGCGACGGCGGCGGCGGCGGCGGCAGCTGTGACAGAAATCAACTGCCAAGGCGCTGGCGGAGTCAGACAGGCTAATACTTTGAGTGAGGCGGCGATAGGGATGAGGCGCCAGGATACGACAAATGGTGATTTTGGAAAGGGGTGCAAGAGGCTTATTTGGGGTGCTGGAACCTGGCAGCTGGGTCGCGTGTCACCTACACGCTCCAGTTGTGCTCAGTCTTGTTGCTGTTGCTGTTGCTGTTGTTGTTGTCGCCTTGCCAGACGCAGCCATCGAAAATTGTCGGTGAGTGTGTGTGCGAATTGCAGGCCACAAAAAAATGCAGAAGACGTTGCAAGGCAACTGCTGCGAACTGCTGACAAGGACAATGTGCCACACTGGGGCGCACGCACAACAGCTCGAAAGTACAGAAAAAAACAAAACACAAAAAAAAATGAGAAAAGGGGTAAAACAAAAAATAAAAAGAGGGCGAGGCCGAGGACGAGGACACACGTCTGTGGCACGGCAATCGAAGAGGCAGCCAACTGCTGCAAAATAAGTAGACAATGAGCCAAAATGGCAGCCAAAAGCGAAACGAAAACGAGCGTTAAGCAAAAAAAAAAAAAAAGAAAAAAACAAAAAAATACCAAAAGGATAACGCTGCAAAAATGCGCAGAGAGCAGCACAAAAACTGGCTAACATTAAAGACGCGCTCGGCGAAAAGGCGAAACGACAAACGGCAAGGACAGCACAGCGGGGGGCGTGGCCGTGGCTTTGGCAAGCGACAGAGATAATGATAGAGATATATAGATATTTATATACATATATATACATACATACATATACATATATAAGAAGATAAAGTAAGAGCAAGCGAGAGTGAGACTGCAAAAGCTGTGACTGGAAATCGAGCGAAAAGCGATTCATAAATAAGCGCGGCAATTGATCAGCCACAACGTCATATGAGTGTTAGTGTGTGTGTGTGTCACAAAGCTAATAGTGTTGCTCAATTTGAAATGTTGATGTCGATGATTATGCTGATGACACAGCAACAGCAACAGCAACAGCGACGACAACAAGCACGGCAGGAGGCACTTGAGGCAGCAGCAGGACTCGTCTAACTAAAAATGCAGAGCACATTGTTAACCTCCCCACTTCATTGAGAATGCTAATCGCACTCATTACACAAAATATGCATGTAATAATAGCAAAATCAGCAACAAAGTCGAAACAGCAACAGCAACAACAACAACAACAGCAGCAACAGCAGCAGCAGCAGCAGCAGCAGTTGATGCCGAGCAAGCAAATGAGATACTGAATACTGAGAGACGCTCAGGGACGTGACGATGATGCCATGCGCTCGTACACTGAGCGAAAAGCAGCGCTTGAACTAAACTAAAACAAGCCATGCAATGCAAAGCATGAGTTATAGAAATCAACTTAAAGCGAATATAGAAAATAATAAAATTGTTTTCAATTTTAAACGAAAGCAGTAGCACAAAAGAAAATTCTATTCAAACTTATTTAACTTTAACATATCAAAATAAATTATAAACTTCAAATTGCATTTAGAAGAATTTGGCCAAAGCTATGCCAACTTCTTAATGAACAACAATTTCCAAATGAATGCCGCATTTCAGGCCGAAAACAATGTGTTCACATCCAGCTAAACTCGGCATACATATTTTATCAGATATATGTATTTGTCGCAGGGGCATTAAAGGATTTACTGCGGCGCGTTGTTTTATGGCTTGATGCGGCATTATTGTGAATTAACCGATTTTGATGTCAGACGGCATATTGACTAGCACTTAAATCAGACCACAGCACGGCAATTAGAATTCCGTTTTTTTTTATCCCCCCACTCAGAATGCTGCTAAAGTTATTTATAACTGTTGATAAATTGCTTTAAACGTGTTGAATTATGTGTAACGGCGCCTGTTAGCAATAAATAAGCAAACGTTTTTCTCTTTTTGAATAAAAATAAATGGGTCCTTAAACGATGCCTCTCAAATGTTTTTCGATCTGATAAAATTTGTTTGCTTTTTAAATATTCCTCTTTGCTTTAAGACGTATAACTTAATTTTGTTCTAACAACGAAATCGTTTATTTAATTGTTTTCTATATACTTGAATATAGATTTATATATTTAATTGTTTATGGAGTTGTAAAATAGTTGATCTATAAACTGAACTAGTTCCGACAGGACAATTGCGAGGGCCGAAGCGAATTCATAAAATATTAAATGTTGCAAGCCGAATATGAATGCTGCTACGCCCAGCGCCGCGTGGCATGCGACAACAACAACAGCAACAACAACAACGGCAACAACAACAACAACGGCAACAATACAATGGCGCATACATTGTTGCTGCTGTTGGGGTCGTGCCTCTTTGACTGGCGTGCCGCGAGCGCCGCCTAATGAGCGCTCATAATGAGCGGCGACGTAAAGAGGGGCCAAAGGTTGAGTTTTGCGGGTGGCAGGTTGCAAGTGGAAGGTTGCTGGCTGGCTGTCATGGCTGTTGAATGACTGGGGGCGGTGGAGGTAGGGGGCAGGGCAAGGGGTGAAGAGGGAAGGGGGTGCTTTCATTGTTGCGCCGCTAACGGAAGTTGTCAGCCGCCGTTGACAAAAAATCGAATTTTTCTCTCGATTTTTGTTTTTTTTTTGTTGTTTCTTTGCACATCTCGCAATGCATTTAATATGAAAAGACAACAGGCGTGGAAAGGAAAGGAAAACAGACCGGGACAAGCGAAGCCTTGCGCTGTCAGCCAAGCAGTGGGCCAGTGGGGCAGCCAGTCAGGCACGCAAGGACAATGCCCAAGCGAGCGTCTTAAACGCTGTCAACGTTGGCTTTTTGCTTCAAGTGCCAGGCAGGCAGGCAGGCACGTTGAGCAGGATGCGACGAGGACATGAACGTGAACGTGAACGTGAACGTGAACGTGAACGTTAAAGTAAACGTAAACGAGAATGAGAATGAGGCTGTCGCTATTCGTGAGAATGGGAACGAAACTGGGTATATACTCAGCGCATAGGGTATGTAGGGATCCAAAAGGTGCCTCTGGCACATTTTTTGTTCACTCCAGCTACTACAATATTTTTTGTATTATTTTTTTGGGCAACGCCAAGTGTGCGGCTGTTTAAATTGACACTTGGCATCTTTTGTTGCATCAAAAAAAGTGTCGTCATTGTCGTTGTCGTTGTCGTCGCCTTAGTGCTCGAGCCTTCGTCCTGCCACCTGGCTGGCTGCAGGCCACCACGGGTTTCTTTTAAATATTTGACAGCTCGACAGTAAGGCCACATAGAGAGGGAGTAAAAGCACCAAAGGGGCACAGGTCGCGTTACTCGATGACGCCACGTTGCATGCATGACATTTTCCCAAATTACTTCCGAAATGCTTTTCATGCCCTTAGTGCTCATTTCTGGCTGGCAACGGCGGCTCAACGTGCCACGCTTGCCACGCTTGCCACGCTTGCCACACAATAATTAAATTGTAAAAATGTACGACAGAATGTTGTAGCCTGCCAGCTATTTAAATGCGAATTACGATAAAGTTGAGCGCTTAACACTTGATAACATCATTTTCAATTCACAAGCGACTAACCAACATACAAACATATGTGCCCTCTCTCTCTCTCTATCTCTCTCTCTCTCTCGCTTTCGCTCTGTGTGGCTTGTGGGCTTTTGGCTTAACCAAGTCTAATTAGCTTTCGAGGACCGAGAGTTCAAATTAAGCTTCGATTGATTTGCTACCCACTCAGCTCGTATTTATGAGCCCAAGCTGTACAATTGCAAATCGTGTGTAAATGATGCCAAGTACCATTCGGAATTAGCATTTGCAGGGGTCACGGATTAGTTGGCAGCAGACAGCAGAGAATTTTCCTCGGGACTCTATTGCAAAGGGCAATTAAGCCAAGGATTAGGCCAGGCTGAGCTTCGTATTATTAATTAAATTATGCGTAGCACTCAGGACTAGGTAAGTCGGGCGGCCGGCCCAAATATCATTGGTAAGCAGCAAAATGCAAAAAAAAATAAAAAATAATATAAAAAAAGACATAATAAAAAAAAATTTAAAAAACAACTTTGCATAAGCCTCAAAGCGCCTTTGAGCCACGTAAACAAATTGAAATTCAGAAAATGCTTATGCGCCTGGAACAATTTTTCATTTTAATATCTTTCTTTCTATTTTTTCATATTTGTTGTTTTTCGGTTTTTATGCTTTGCTTTTCTTTTGGCGTTTTTCGCCTGTTGCCTTACAACTCAATTTTTGTGAAAAGATGCGCAAAAGAACGCAAAATTATAATTAAAATGAATTTGCATACGAAAATGTGAAATATGAAATTTGAACAACTACAACGCAGCCAAAAAGCGAACCAAGCGATGCCCGTCAGCAACTCATTTGGAATTTGACAAAGTTTGTGGCCCCAATGCCACAAGGAATCCGCATAAGCGGGCCTAAGTAAAACTTTGCGTATACCCTGTACAATACAAAAGTGAGCTTGGCCAGTAACAAATGCGACAAATGCGCATTGAGGGGCGCGAGAATTGGGTGGAAAATGTTCAACTTTTGTTTGTAGATCCCTTTTTGGGGGGCAAAACTCGTTAAGTTTAGCGAAAATTTGTTCTCGCTGAGCAACAATAAAAGAAAAATATTTTTAATTTGAACAATATAACACTAATTAAATGTGCGGCAAACGTTTTATTTGCTTTCAGCTCAAAGTTGGCGACAACAAAAGGCAACAAGAAAGCAACAACAAAGGCCGAAAGGACCAACAGAGAATGAAACAGCGACCAAAATCAGGCACAAAGCAAGCAGCAACGCCAGGCGCATCAAAGGAAGCATCGCCAGGATCATCGCCAGAGGAAGCGGCGCACGGAGGCCAACAGAAAGTCAAAGCACATTTTAAGAATTTTAATCGAAAACTGCCAAGCAACAAATATATGTATTTACAATATATATAAAGCAGACAAGCATTATATACATACAGAATATCTCTCTCTCTCTCTCTAAATATATATATATATATATATATATATATATATATGTGTGTATATATATGTATATGTAAAGAGCATCAGCAGAAAATAATATGCAACTAATTTAATTAAAATAATTGACTAAACTAAACACAACAACAACAACAACAACTTTAACGACGTAGAACAATGAAGGACATTAGTTAAACGCATACAAATATGGGTCGATGGAAACAGTTCTAATAAACATGTAAATAATGCTGCCAACAACCAACAACAACGAATAACAACAACAACTGAAATGCATGTAACGCACAACAACCTTAACAACATTATTGATAACAAAAACAACAATAACAACAACAACAACAACTTTAGTGGGCTAACAAAACAAACTGCAGGAGAATTGAACTTTTGCATTCTTCGGCTAACGTGCTTTGTCACCCAGCTGCAGGCACAACAACAACAATAACAACAACAACAACAACAACAACAACAATAAGAATAAGGCACTGTGTACAACTGTAACAGCTACAACAACGTCGCTGCCACGCCCACAACGCTCAACACCAGCGCGCAGAGGGAAATGAGATGAAGTGGTTTCAAGTGACCATAGATATGATTCTTGTGCTTTCATTTATATCAAGTAAGTACCGCACACTCGTTTTTATTAGCCCACCGCCCACCGCCCACCGAGTGCAGACCTCGACCCAATACCAAAAATCGCATCCAAAGACCCTCTTAGAAGCCACGCTTCGAGTGCTAACTCAAACAAAGCCAAAGCAAAGCACTCGAAACACAAAACAATCGCCTGACATTGCGAGCAGCATCCACGTTTCATTTCCTAGCTGTCCATTCGGGCCACTCGAGTGATTCAAGTTGGGCGCCCTGCTCCAGTCCAAAAGGGGTAAATGGGCGCAGGGTCTGATCTGCCTTTGGTGGGCTTTATTTAAGATTTTAGCAATTGGGCCGGCAACCCAAATTATTGCCAAAGACCAAAAAGCCCACAAAACTTGCCCAGTTGCAGCGACTGACGAATGCCCTAACCCATTATTAACTCTAAGAGTTCTCTCAAAAATCTCTTCAAAAATCAAAAGTTCCTTTAATAATCGCCAACATGAATCCTTTAAATAATAACAAAGACTTGACGATGCTAATCATCTTTTTATAAATATAAACGAATACAATTATTCGCTTTGGTCTGATTGCTATACAACGCACGCAGGCAGGCTTATGTACATATTAGCTGGATTAGCGGACCACCCGCCGCCAGTGGCGGGCTGCAGGGTATTGGCAGATTGGGAGACATGTTGACTGGACGCATACGAAATGGAAAGTGCAAATGAAATTGAGTTTTGGGCGTTGGACGTTGCACGTGGCCAACTAACGGCAAACAGCTGACAGCTCCACGAACTACGAAGGACGCAGGACAAATGCCAGCTAAAAGCAGCATACTCAGACGATGTGCCGCACATTCGCACTCGCTCTCGGACACGGAGTCGGTATCTTTAACGGTATCGGTATCGGTGTCGGCCCGAGGCACGGACGCGTCTACGGACGCTAAAGCGGACTCGAGACTCGATTCGACTCGGACGTGGGATCCGTTTCGGGTTTCGGTTTCAGTTTCGGTTTCAGTTTCAGTTTCAGTTTTAGTTTTAGTTTTAGTTTTAGCGGCACCCATGAAATGAGGCCGCAGCTGTGGCACGCTAACATTTTGTCTGCCTGCACAGACCGAAACTAGCACAAGGCAGCCACGCCCACGTGCACCCACGCACGCACACACACACACCCACGCACACACACATATAAGGCCGGCCCCAGCTGACCCAAGCCTTGCCCCCGGCTCTGCCGTTTGGCCGCCGCCGCTGCCGACGTCGACGTTGACGCCGCTGCTCCGTGCGTGCCGTCGATTTGATTTTCATTTTTTATGCGCGTCGCGTCGCCAAGGCCGGCATCTCAGTTGACACCACAGTCGACGCTGCGCTTAATGGCGCGGCAACATTTGCGGCTAGCTGCGAGAACTGAAACCGAATCCGATACCGAAACCGAAACCGAAACCGAAACTGAAAACAAAATCGAAACTGAAGCCAGACTGCAATTGAAGGCGCGAATCTCTGGCGCGAACTGGCCTGTCTTGGAGCCAGCCAGCCAGGAGCCGGACGGCCCGCCAGGACCTGAACCTAACGCGAATTTATGTACATATTGCGCTTATGTGTGTATTGTATGTCTTCCCGCATCGTAAATAAAAATGCAAAAGTCTACATAAATCTTAAATGCTTCGCCAAGTATTGCGTGGTTCTTGCTCTTCTCCCACTTCTCATGTTACCCTGTAACCGCAACTCAATAGAGTCTGTCCGTTTGCTCAAATACAATTCACATAAATATAATTCTATTTAGGCTGAATTTGCGATTTTGGCCATAGTTTAAAACAAATGGTTGCCACACGCCAATTTTTTAGCTAATTGCAGGCCGCAAAACAGAGAGTCGAGCACTTTTTTTTATTGCATTTAATTGTGGATGTATGTATTTGCTGTTGCCAATTTGGCACATTTGGTGGGGCTTAAACAAACGTAGAATTTCTTTCGATTTGAAAAAGCCATAAATTTGTGAAACATGAAAAGCTTAAACGGCGGCGGCATTTGTAGCTTGCGGTTGCCTCAGGCTGGCAATAAGAATCTCGGCAGCAGCGCCCAAAAGCAGGCAGCACAATTTTTCATGTCATCATTTTGGCTGCCCGGCAGACACCGCAGCAAACATAAATAAATAGCACTAAAGCACGCACACACACACACACACACACACACAAACTTAGACATAACGGGGCGCATCAATAGCTGCTGCAAATGGCTGCTAATGCAGCAGCAGCAGCGGCAGCAGCAGTCGCAGTCGCAGCAGCAGCAACTGCAGCAATTTTTACAACGTTGGCTCCAGTTGCCACGCTCCAGTTTCCGCTTTGTGGCCATTAAACGAACCACACACACACACACACACACACAGAGAGAGAGAAACACTTATACACTTGTGGGTTGTGCGGTTTTTAGGTGAGGAGCTGCAAGCAACGTCCTTAACAGCAACAGCAGCAATAGCTGCAACAGCAACATCAGACAGACGACAACTTAGAGCACTTTTCCACTGCCGCTGGCGACTACATTTTTCTTTGGTTACACTGCACAACAAAGGTTGCTTATGCTTTGGCATATCTCAGATATAAGTCAGTCCGAAGTTAATGCTTGAACTAAGTTTGCGCCAAGGGATTTGCTACTTGCCGCATGCCACACGCCACATGCCACATGCCACAAGCTTCACCTTGGCATTTGCCAGCAATGGAAGCAAATTTAAAATGCAGCATGTCAACGTGACACACTCAATGTATATTCACAGAGCTCTGAATGGACCTGAGCCACCATTAGAATAAGGTCGACATTCTGAAAGGCTTTGCAAAGCAATTTACTGATTAAATGCCATTTACAAGCGTATTTATTTATGGCTACAAAATTCTCTAATTCAACAACGAGTCTTAAATAAAGTACTCAATGTTCAGATATATACATATATAAGTTGTATATAAGTTGGTGTTTTTTTTTTTTTTTTGTATCCACACTTCACTTCAAATAAAGCCTAATTTATAGAACAAATTTCCATAAGTGAATTGTAAATGTTGCCAGTGGAATTTGTGTCAATTGATATGCGACAATTGTCACGATTGTTAGCCGGCAAATTTAATGGCATCACATAATTCACAACCCATCATAACGTTTCACAATCGATCATCATCATTATATCAATTCAAAAGCTATCACATGTCCTCACATGCATCTGTAAATTTATATATATATATATATATATCTATATCTATATTTATGAATATTTCTTTTTTGCAGTTGAAAGAATAGAGTGTTTCGAGCTCGCATTGTCATTTATTGCTGCTGTATCTCATTTCTTAGCTGTCCGACTCTTTTATCTACTGCACTGCGAATGGGTGGCAGCGACGAGATGATGAGTATGGGGGAGGGACTAGATATGGTTTGGGCTATGGGGTAATTTGCGCACTCAGCTTCCCCTCGTCCATTTGTAATGCAATTGCCACGCCCCTGCGGCTGCACTTACGTGGCGCTAATATAGAAAAGTGAAGTGCTACGACGACGCCACTTGCAAAATGGGGCGTGCCCCAGACCCGAACGCCCAAAACGCCAACACGCCCACTTTTGAGCACTGGCAGTGCGACAAATTCATTGCAGTCGCAGTCACAATCGCAGTCGCAGTCGCAGTCGCAGTCAAAGCCTCAGTCGAAGTCGTCGTCTGCAATGTCTGCAGCGTTTCCTTCATGGCCAACATCGTTGTCGTTGTCGTTGTCGTTGTCATTATTGTTGTTGTTGTTGTTGTTGTTGCCGTCTGCCGGCTTCAAGTGCAGCTAGTATCAGAATTTGGGTCGCCAGCGTCGACGTCGCATTTTTGGCATGATTCATGACCGCAGCAGCGACGCCGCCGTCTACGCGCAACTTAACAAATACAAACAGGCAAAAAGTGTGTGTGCGCAAAGAGTACAGACACATAAAATGAAGGAACCACACACACACACACATAGAGAGAGAAAGAGAGAGTGAAAGAGAGAGAGAGAGAAAGAGAGAGAAGAGAAGAGATAAACGCACTTGCAACATGCCACCTAACTTGGTGGCACAGCATGGCAGCGTTCTAGCCACAATGGCCAACAATCCAGGCACTTGCGTTAATTTTATGTGTTGGCTTAAAAGAAGGCAACGCTGTAAACGCAGCTTACACGCAGCGAAAACCTCCTTTGAAATTCGAGTTAAGTTTATAGATTGATAGATCAGAATATATAGTAAAAATGTTCGAAAAAATGGGAAGTCTTATTTATTGTTTTACATAAGAGAGCTTTCATTATAATTGAAAAAAACAACGTCTTAAATTATTGTTTCTGTAAACAACGTATTTAAGTCTAGCTCAAAGACACACTTAATGACTTGTCTGCAAACGCGTCCACACTTTTCAGAAAATACTGTTTTGGGAACATGTCATCCTGCTAAGGAAGTTAACTTCTATTTTCACACACTCAGCCAGTTTTAGATAATCGAGCTTTGTTTAAAAAATCTTAGACCAGCTTAAGGCCTGGCCAATTTATTGAAAATGTGTGGCGTAATTTCGCCGCGGGTCATTTGCTATTGTTATTGAAAATTGATGAAAATACGCATGCAACCAGCCACACACACACACGCACACACACAGACAGAGTGACAGTGGGTCGCGGGGTAAATTATTGCAGTCTATGCGAGTTTATAAAGCGAAAGTGAAAATCGCCGACAAAAGCAATGCAAAAACTTTGCACAGCAACAAGAG
Source organism: Drosophila lacertosa (assembly GCA_004143845.1). Taxonomy (NCBI): domain Eukaryota; kingdom Metazoa; phylum Arthropoda; class Insecta; order Diptera; family Drosophilidae; genus Drosophila; species Drosophila lacertosa. The sequence goes on from SCDZ01000044.1 coordinate 509,842, forward strand.
CCAAAAGGAAGCACAGCCACAGCAGCCATTCAACCATGCAGCTACCCAGTGGGAAAGTGGAAAAGTGGGAAAACCCTTTCACATCCTCCTAAATTGCCGGCCTACTTTTGTCATTGAAATGCGATCAGCGACGTCGCCGACTTTCACGGCCAAATTTGAATTGATGGCTGATGCACATGTGTGTGCCAGTATGTGTTTGTATGTATGTGTGTGTGTGTGTGTGTGTGTGTGTGCAGTTGCATAAACTTTGCTTCAACATTTGCCCGACTTAGTTTGTTAGCCAGCGAGCGCAAAAGCCATTGAAAACTTTTAGCGCTTAAGTACTCTTGCAACTCGCTCTCTCTCCCTCACTCTCTCACGCCTCTCTCGCTCTGTCTCTCGCAGTCACTCCCTTTAATAAACTTTTCAAATGCATGATTGATGATGTTCCTACAGCCTGCCGCATGCCCCCCCCCCCCTCCCACCTTAGAGCCGAACCTACACAGAAACTCTGACCTCCAATATGAGCGCTGTAGTTGAAAAGTTTTGCGCCGTTTTGTAAACGAGTCGCGTCCCACAGCCAGAGTTGCCAACACGCGCTAATTGTTGTTTGAAAATGCGCCAATGTAATTACACAAATGAAAATGCATCGACGGTAGACAAGGGACTGAGGGCCCTAAAGGGGTCTAAAGGGTTGTGAAGGGTGGGGCAAACATCGCCATTCGATTTGTATGTTGTTTACTGCAATGTTGCGGCCTCCTGCCTTTGGCAGATTGCATCCAGCTGAATAGCGTCAAGTTGGCAGCACTGAATGCACGAATGCTCTTTGCCATACAATAAGCACTTGCTGCTCGAACTCGCATTCGCATTCGCATTCGCATTCGCACTCGCCTTCGTTAAGAGGCTCAGCTGCCAATCATTTGGCCAACAGTCAGTGCTAAAAGTCATTAAACGGCCGCACTACTTACTTTGCCGACTATAAGTAGACCTTGTGCAAAATGAAAACGTTTTCCCTCATATCATGCCGTCAATTAAGCCAATAATCAATACTGACATCGAGACAATGCTCAAGCAATTAGTGATAAATTTATTGTATTTATGTTCATGTCATCCAATGCATTCAGTTCTTTGTTGTGAACTAACTTGTTAGACTTTTATTATAAACGTGTACACACTCGTGAATACATCTCTGTGTGTGTGTGTGTGTGTGTGTGAGTGTGTGTGTGTGTGTGTGTGCATATGTGAATAACATGCAATTATATATTGTTCACAAGGCCAAATGTTATTTGTGTACAATTCAAGCACCATTTTATACATACATATGTCTATGCTAAGTTCTTAATTAATATTCCCAGTACTTTAATTAAAATAAAATTGGGTTTTTGTTGCACAACTGCGTCAAACTTTAATTAAGAGCTAAGAAATGTTAACATATTCTAATTTTATTAATGTTATTATTGTATGTATATTGTTTAATTCTTTTCCGTGGATATTTGGATATATTTCCGTTTGCCCGGCCAAACTAACAGACTGAGAGACTCTGTTTGTCAGCAGCGAAATCAAGAGAGTGTGCGAACCTATCGCAATCTGTGTGGCAAAATTAGATTAATTTTGTTGTTTGCCCAGCGCAAATTACATTTGGAGTTGCATTTGTTTAGATTTTGGTGTTTGGCTTTAACTGGCATGCAACATTCTGCGCGTATTGTTGCATGTTTGCCAGCTGCCGCGCAACAATGCAACAAACCACTTTAAGTGGCTTTCGGGACCGCCCCCAACACTGCATTCGGCCTGGCATAAAATTAGGTTATACGCTGTGTTGCTCAAACGGGGTCGGCGGATGGATGGGCGCTATGGGGAAGGGGAGGGGAAGGGGGGGGGGGGGTTGGCATGCAGGACAGTCGCGGACGCGGCCAATGCGTTTTGATAAATGAAGTTGTTGTCTGTTGTGTCGCTGTTTCTGACGCTGCCCCGACTCGGGCTGCCAAATGAGACCAGGCGCGGATTGGGATTGGGGGCGCGCTTCAAATGGTGGCCACGTCCCGACGCCGCCATTTGGACAGTTTCAAGACCCGGCGCTGGCAATGCCCTGCCACCGAGCAGGAAGTATGACAAACCGCAATGGAGGGCAAGAAATTAATGTGTATGGGTGCAGTCGTCATTGCAGGACTGTCCAATACCCTGTACCCAGTGTAATTGTAATGCAACTTAAAGTCATAAGATTGAAGAACTTAAACTGTGACAACGACTTAAATGTTAAATTTATGAACGATACGACTGCAAATGAAAGTGAAAATCGACAAATGAATTTATTAAGTAACAGTAAAAAAAAGACTTGTCGACATCTTTGCTGCCCTGATTAAATGAACCTGAATGCCAGGCTTAAGAAATATCCAAATACGCTCTATTTGTTTGGCAACTCGACACTAAGAGAAGAAGAAGAGCCAACAGCAAGAACAGCAGCAACTGCCACAGCAGCAACTTTGGCGGAAATGACAAAAACGAACTGTGGCCGCGACGGCGACTGCGACTGCGACTGCGACGCTGGCAGCGCTGGTTTAAATACAGCTGAAATTTGCATTTATCTTCAAGCTGAGCTTCATTTTTTTGCTTGCACTGTCTGCTTATTTATTTACTTTTTTCACAGAACTCACAAAAACATGCACACACACACACACACACACACAGAGAGAGAGTCGCTGAAAGCAGTTGAAAAATGTGTTGCATACTCTTAGGCTGATTTTATGCCGTTTTCTACTAAGCATTGTGGCAAGTGTCGCCATTTGCAACTGCACGAATGCAACCAGCCGGTGCCCCCCTCGAGCCAACTCTGTGTGTCCTGTCTACTTGGCTGCCTGGCGGCGCAGCACGCATGCATTTTTCATGTAGGACAACACGAGTCGCCGCCACCAAGCAGCACTTTGGACAAAGGACAGTGGCGAGCGTCCTTGCACCGCGGCTCTGCCGCCTCAGAGCCCGCGGCATTTCATGCAACTGCACGTCGTCCTTTGTTGCTTTAACCTATGCATAATTTGATGACTGCCGGGGATTGCCCCTCGCTTGCCGCAGCGGTAAGCCAGCAAAATTATGAACGAATCTTCGGCTGAAGTTTGCCAAACTTCTGCACAAGCTCTCAGGCGCTGGCCTGTCCTTACCTACACTACCTGGCCGCAAGGTGGCAGTCTCTATAGTTGCATTTAATTTAATTTAATCTGTACTCATTTTGCGCCAGGCTGCAGCTATCCAAAATCGTTGCCAGCCGAGGGGAAGCCGCTGCGGCCTCGCCTGCACTCGTCGCCCCTTAGGGCCTTATGCATATTCAAGAAGCATTTCATGAACTCATAAGCACGCTACTCACGCCGATGCCAGCACCTGAAGAATCAGAATCAGCACAGGTTTCGCACAAGCGCCTCGAATATGCTCGACCACGAAATACCCTTTACCCTTGTTACTCAGTAAGCAGACACTTTTAAAAGTATCGATATACCAATTGAAATATATCGATAACACAATCGATAATTGACAAAGCAACTAAGCAAAACATAACAATATAATATTGAAGAGGCGAATCAAAAAGCCAATCTTATATACCCCTTTTGTGCGAGGTATTGGCCGACTAGAGCAGACCAAGGTGTTGGCCAGGCTGCTGGCTATTGGCTGTTTTCGACTGCTATACGGGGCGTTGGCCCGACTTGGCTTGGCTGCTGTCTTTGTCCTTGCATTGATCAATGTTGACATTGACGCATAGCCCCAACAACAACAACAACAATAACGGCAGCAACGGCAGCTAAAGTAATGATAGCAGCTCAAAATATATCCCTTGCTGATGTTTATTGATCGATGATGAGGGCGGTCGCATCACAAATGCTGTCAGAACACAGCGACGAGTGGCCGTGCCGATTGTACAATGACATTGGCAAACAATTAAGAGCTTTATTGGTTTGATGTGCCACTCACACACGCACACACACACACATCAAAGATACGTTGGAGGGATGGGTGCGGGGGGGGGGGAAGCTTGCAGCACGAAATGAATTATGAATAAAGCCATAAAGCATCTTACAAATGAGCATGAGCAGAATGTTGCCGCTCGGATACATTTGGATTTACATTCACATGAACACAAATACAGCGACTGATACACTTAGAGATATGAATACAAACACAGATGCAGATACATTTACAGCTACAGCGGATACGCATGACTGGCTGCGCATAAAGTGACAGTTAGAATTTTGTCGTAAGCAGTTAGCAGTAACCAGTTGCCATTCCCTGGCCATGAATTGTTGCTGCCGCTGCATAAAGATACAAATATATATATATATATATATATATATATATATATATATATAGTATATATAAAGATAGAAGCGCATCTGGCAGATACTCAGATACTTTACGCCTGATATGCGGCAACTCATTTTGCAATACATTTTTATGCGCCACAAAGTACGCGGTAGGTGAATTTCTGTTTGTGTATGTGTGTGTGTGTGTGTGTGTGTGTTGCAAGAAGTGGTGGTGGCTGCAACACTGACATCGTCTATTTGTATTTGTTTATCAAAGCGCGAGCTTTTCTGTGAGTTGCTGTACAAATTTGTTAGCAGCTGCACTTGAGCGCTGTCTATGCGAGTGTGTGCGTGTGTGTGTGTGTGTGTTTGTGTGTTTGTGTTTGTGTATTTACTACTTCATATCTTGTGCAACGCATATTATAGTTTACAACTTGCCTCTTTGGCCATGTCAGCGAAATTTGCACATAGCAAAGCAACTTTGTTATACTTGTGCATGTTCTGTATGACTTTTACTCTGTATGTCTGTATGTGTGTGGGTGTGTGTGTGTGTGCGATGTCATTCAGCCAGAGATAGAAAAATGTCAACTGAATTGGGGTCAACTTTAAATGCATCCTGCCCAACATCGAGCAGAACTAATTGATCCACTCGAGTGTTAATGGAGCAGCTTCTTGACCCGCATATCCAACTGTCAATTGCTCCGGAACTTGGCCAATTTGTTTGCCAGCACCTGCTGCTGTTGTTGTCAACTTGTCAACTTGGCTGGCTGACAGCACTCATTCGATTGCCATTAGCTGGCTCCATTACCGTTAGCTTTAACGAGCCATTGATTTTGATAAACACTCGCAGCTGGCATTAACATTCGATAACTGGCGATAACTTTTCATTTGCCCAGCTCTCTTGCTGTATCCCTCTGTGTCTTACCTGGCAGGCGCACTAACCGCACCGCTTAACGCACATTTCCCTGCCTGTGCCTTCATCCTGCTGGTTTTCCTGCCCCAGCTTGATGACAACCGCCAATTGCTCATTTGTCTTCCGGGCACTTGTGTGTGCGGCATTTAAAAGCCGCAAAGTACGCGCCACGTCTAACGGTACAAACAAATCAATTTGCCATAATCATCAAGTAACACACATAAATGAGCACACACACACGCACAGTCTCACTTCATCTTTCCATCGCTGCCCGGCCGCCATTGGGCCATGTGTGCCTCTGTCGGGTGACAGGCAGCTCCCAGGACCAGCTCGGCCAGTAGCAGGATGCGTGCACAGCAGCTTGATGCAATAACACACTCTGAATGACACACTGCCACACACACACACATACGCACACACACGCACACAAATACACGCACAGCTATCTTTTGAGAGTTGAATTGGCCCTTTCCCGTTTTGGCAGCGACACGAATTCGCAATTAAGTGATTTTATGGTCGCGTATTTCAATTTATTGGCAAGCGGGCGTGTCTACCCCCAGGCACCAGCACTGGGCCAGGCATCTGCGATCCAGCGTCCTTGCCCTGTTGACATTGACATATGCGCGGGGGCCGGGGGCCGGGGTTGCTTTGGGGCGCCGCCTGCTGCAGCACGCTGTTTTTTAACATTAAGCGATTTTAGATTTATGGCTGACACACACACATCGCGCATCTCTCGCACACGCGATACACACTCCGCCGCTGCTGCTGTCAATGGCTGCACTTCCGTTTCCGCCCTGTGCGTGGCACCGAGCGTTATCTTGTCGATTTCGCTGTCAGTGCTAACTGAGCCCTTGCGGTGGCTAACAATACCTTGGCCGTCAGTCAGAAATTATGCAGCTAAGCAATTATATAAAACAACTTTTCCATCGGATTGTTCTTAGCCAAGTAGCAATTAAAAAGCTTTTAAGCCAGATTCAAGCTCAACGATAAATGCATTAACGATTCTTTAGTATTCAAATGGCCTTAATTTAATTTGTTTTTTTTCCTTAAAAATTATCAATAATATCTCACAGGATCATCTGAGCTGCGGTCTCTGCAAAAATTTGTTTTTTTTTTCTCTTTTATAGGGATTGCTATGATTTAATTATTCTGTTATTACATAGAACACTCGACTCTTCTGAGCTATTGTTGAGTTTGAGTTTGAGCTGAAGCTCATCAATATGCTTTGCGGCACGCGTCCTTCATGTTCTCTTGGTGAGCGTTAATGGCTTTCGCATTGCCGACAAATACGCATTTGTTTCGGCATTCATTCGCTACGGCTTCTCTTTGTTGTTTGCTTTGTCCGGGCCATCAGGCCATCAATTCAGCGCCACATACTTCATTTCCACGGCCCAGCTCATCCATAATTCAGCCATCAGTCAGTTCGCCTTAGTTATTGAAATACATATATGAAGATTTTTCACGCTTTGGCGCGAGTGCATTCAACATTTTCTCTTCTACTTTAATAAATATAAAATAAAATGGATGGTTTGTTTGTGTGCGTGCTTAGTGTATTCATATGTACCATTAAGCTGACAATTTTTTATGTGTAGATTTATGATGCTCTAAAAATATTGTACAGGGTATATGGTAATCAAGTGCTCTTGACTAGAAAACTTTTACTTAGTCTAGTTGCTGCTGTCCGCAACAGTGTTTCATACTTTGCTGCCGCGGGCTAATGCTCTTATTTCGCCATTCAAAAGAAGTACGAACGCGGCAGTTCCCGACTGGCGGCTACTCTGTAAAACAATTTAAATGTCAAGTGAATGAAAACTAATATTAAAGATAGCAGTCTAGCTAAAGTCGTTCAACAAGCTTTTTCAAAATAATTTAATGTCCATTTAAGCTGTGATATTATTTACTGAATATGCCCGCTTGGACATTTTACTGTCACAGGGTATCGTATAAAAATGAAAGCCAGCTGCTGCTTGCAACGCATAAATGCTAAAAGTGTTTCATGTTTTTCGCGTGTCAATGATGCCAACACTCACACACTCTCACACACACACTCTCACATACACACACACACACACACATACGCACATTAGCGTGAGTCTCGGGTCTAGGGGCGTGGCGCTAAGTGGCGGCTACAGAAGTCCAATATGAGCGCCCGACTCGTTAGAAATGCTTTAACTATGTGAACGATAGAATCGATGTTCACCTCGCCACGATTTGCGGCTCCTTTGCCCCCATTGGAACTCCCAATCTCAGTTCCACTCCCGCATCTGGTCGCTGTGTGCGTGTTTCCGATGTTTTTTACTTCCGTTTCGAGTTCGACTTTCTCCACGCTCCACGCCGCGCTCCGTTAGCCGTTCTCCGCCCGCTGACGCGCATTAGCGCGTTGCTGCCAGCGTATTCCAGCCAGAAGTTCCGGATACAGCTAGTGCTTTCTAACAACCCATACTCCTGTTCGTGCTCCTGCCCCACTGCGTACATCAGGCGGCGTCATTAGAAACTTTTGCTGCGTGTCGATTTGAGGCTGGGGCCAACATTTTGACACATTGGCAGCCGTGCCAAGCCAGCCAGTTGGCGGGTAGCTGCCGGGGCTGTGTACAGTGCAAACTTGTCTTGTTTTTGACGCATGGCCATAAAAAATGATGATGGGGATCATGCACGTGCTCACGCTCAATTCATCAGGCAGGACGCAACACCTACGACAACGATAACGACGACAACGACGACAACGACGATAGTGGAGAAAGCGACGTGAGGGCGCCGGCAGCGGCAGGTGGTTGAGTGAGGGCTGCTGGCCGTGGTTGGATAGTTGACGGGCGTCGCTGACACTCTGCAAAAATATTGCCATTTAAGCTCCGGACGCATTTACGACTGACAGGTGCACAACTGTCGGATCTGCTCGACGGCCGAAGCAGACCGGGACCGGGAAACGGGAATGGAGACAGACACGGAGACGGAGACGGAGAGTGGACAGAGCACCTACAGATGGGCAGCTGGTCAGTTTCTGGGCTACAGCTTTGGTTTGAGTGCCGTTCGAAATGGCCAATATGACGGAGCGGAAGCGGCACGAATGAATGAGTGATTGCATTCGATTGCATTCGATTGCATTTGATGGCAAGCAATTGCAGCTGGATCGGAACCAGCGGCGATTACGTATAGTTAATGGCATGAATGTAACAGTGAATAAGTAAACAAATCCCAACCAAGAGCATGAAGTGTGTGAATAAACTTAAGTACGCCGGAAGTTAATTATTAATTTAACTGCACTTGGGCCAGCAAGCAAATGTTTGTATATACATATGTATCTAAAGGTTGCCAAAAAAGATTTAAAATTTCACACAGCCTTAGTTTAAGTACCTCATTTAAATTTTGCATTAAGAATACTGCTCGCAGAGGCTTCAGCCTAAAAGTATGCAACAGAATTTTGAATTTTTTATTTTCTCTATATTTTATTTCTGAAAATATATAAAAAACAATTACTAATTTAATAAAGAGAATTATAACTTTATTATTATTTATTAACAAAACAAAAAATAATTATTACATAATAACTGTTTACAAAACAATAATCAATTCGAGTAATTTTTAAAGGCACAAAAGCTATTATACTCAACGATATCAGCAACAATTTGTTGCTGGACTTGCAGTCGTGTTTATTGAATTAATTAAGTGTGATTACAAGTAATTAATAACTATTATGAAAATGCATTTTACAATTAAGTGAATAAAGTCACTTCGATGCAGACAAGCAGAAGAGCCAATTTATTGCACTTTAACCGTAATGTGTTAAAGCCTGAATAAACAGGCGCTTAAATCTAAGCACAACCATGAATAAGTCAATTCACTTCAATATGACTTTCACACCTGCAGACCAGTCATTAATTTCAACTCAGCCACGAACAGCTGCTCAAGTTCGCCATGGAAAAGGACGACACGGACCATCTTCGTGATGGACATGGACGCAATGAGAGGGAAATCAGGTTGCTCCGCATTCGATTGGTTGCAGACTGTATGTGGCATGCTTCTGGCTAACAACATCTGGGATCACAGCCTGGCTCGAATTATTCATATTTTTTTTTTCTTCTCTCACAATTCACGCGTTATTTCTGTGTGGGAATGGGAATGGGAATGGAACGTGTTTGTGTTCCCAATGCGACGCGTCGGTGACTCTTGACAGTGGCCGCCAAATGGCCAGCTAGTGCTGTGACTGCGACTACACCTTGCGGCCGCACATGCCACAGCTAGGGAAAGGGGCAGCAGCAACAACAACCGTTGCAGTCGCATAGTTCCACATAACCAGAGGAAGGAGAAGGGTGGAGGAGGGCGACGGGGTTTGTTTGGGAAACGCATCTCGCCCACATTTTCCCCATTGTTCGACGCAGTATTTTATTATTCATGCGCCCCATTGCAGTTGCCGCTGCAGTTGCTGTTGCAGTTGCTGTTGCAGCTGCAGAGCCAACTGAAAATTCGTGCTCTCCTTTTTTTTTTAGCCAGTTATCACAATAATTGCGTGTAAGTTTCAAGCGTTTAAAAAGACAGCGAACAATCGTTGACAAAACAAAAACATTCATGCATACTCCAGTCGAGAGTGCTACACGACAAGATGCCTCTACGCCAGGATAGCGAGTCCTTGTCAGAGACATTGTTCACTGTGAATAAAGGAAATTAGGGGCATAGTGGCCTCTGTTTGGGCGAATAAACGTTTTACCAGCCATTTGAGTTATCACAATTGCAATATTATTCGTAAATGCATTCACAATAATCAGTAGTCAAGTACTTGCAATATTTCCAAGATATCAAAGCATATTTTGCAATAATCAAAATGCACCTCAATAAAATTATTAAATTTTGTACAATCTGAAATTAGCTGGCATGTTAAGAGATTCGTTAGCCAAGCTAACAGAGTGAATATATCATTATATTCATGAATGCGCCAAGTGTAATAAAATAATTTTAGGTAATCTGCAAGCCAAATTCGCAGTCTCTAGTTGTCTGGCAATGCTGTTGTCTGTAGACTTCAAAGAAACAACTCGTTAACAGCGGTTGCTGACGATGCTTCGTTGTTGTTGCAACCACGCCCCATACCGAAAGCTCCTGCCCCCGCCACTTGTTCCTGCCCCTGGCACCCGTTGGCATCCGGCTGACAGCACCTGCCCATTGCGACGGCAAACGCAAGTTGACTGCAAGTTGGCCTTGTTTGCCCGCGCTAACGTTTTGTTGTTAAGCCATTGGAATTTATGGCGTTGTTTACACAAAAATTGCATTCGCCTTGCAGTTGAGTAAACACACGCCTGGCAAAGAAGCCCTGACGCAGGGACAGCGAACGGGCAAAGAAAAGCGAAATGAAAAATAGAAGATGAAAATATAAGAAAGGAAAATAATGCTGCGGCAAAGGGAGTCGCTAAGGGTGGAAGAAAGGAAAAAAAACAATTTGGCAAGTCAAATTGAAAGAGCTGCGTTCCAGAATTTCAGAATATCAGAATTTCAAACGGCCGGCGTCCTTAATGAATGCCAATTACTGCCGAAGGACCTGCAAACTCGATTATGTTAGTAAATACACAAGAAGCGATTTCAATAACGAGTTTTTTCAATTGCTCGGCCTGAGCCGAAGCGCTGAAGCGACGAAGTTAATCAGTTGGTCTAAAGGTGAACAGCTAAGACTCTAAAGCCTCGTTGGCTGGTTGTTAATTAATATCAATGTGCGCAGCCAAGAGTGCAAGCCAGTCGACTAAAAGGCGTCCATGTTCCACTGCGCGTATACGCAATGTGTATTAATTAATGCGACTTTTCCCACACACACGCACACACACACACACGCATAAATACCTAAAGGACATAGCATATAATTATATAAGCTGCACAGCGACCCAATTGCGCTTTGCCCAGCGCTTGGATGGACAAAGAAACCAAAAGCAACCAACAAAGTTGAGAGGATGTAGTGAAAAGAAGTCGGACTAGAGTCGTGTAGCTTGAAACGGCATATGTGGCATGTTGCTGTCATTCGTGGGGCACAAACAACGAAATTGCATTTAGGCGTGGCCAAGAATTGTCTGCCAAACTAAGCCGAAGATGTTAGAGCCAAACATTGCCAAAACTCGAATATAAACCAATTAGAAATTAAGATCAGAGCTGTAATCAAATTTGTACAGTCTCAAAGTACTCCGCTTACAGCACTCCTTCAAATAGATAAATGCACAGCTACAGTAGAACTTTAATGTGAACCCAATTCGCCTTGTGGAGTCAAATAATTACGAGGGTAAACAAGAGGTAAATATAGGTAAATTCAAGAAGTGCTCCAACAAACTAGGAATAAGTTATTAATTAGAGCTAATAATTATATGCTAAAGTCAGATGCCGCCAAAAATATAAGAACAGCAGCCCCTTGAAGTTGGACAAAATGCTGTGGCTAACTAATTAGAATTTGAGAATAGAGTGGTAATCGGATTAAGGCCGTGTCTGTCATAGAAATTAAATTGTTCGCCTGGCTTTTGTCTATTAACAAAATGAGTTAGCAACATAAATATGTATATGTTAACGATGTGTGTTTGCGTGCGTGTGTGTGTGTGTATATAATAATTTGTCACGGCAAATGTACGACACGCATAGCAATCATAAAATGTGCTTTTTGGTTACCTTAATGTGATTGTCGGGCCACATGTGAGCATTGAAAGCAGTCAATTAGCACCAACACAGGCGCACGCTGTAGCAGATAAACACACACACACACACTCACACAGAGAGAGAGAGAGAGAGAGCGTGGCATCTGAAATGCGCCATATAAAGTATACGGCGTGTGTGCCCAAAACGCAGGCCGCCGCAAAGGTCCATTTAACTTAACGTTTCCCACGCGAGCGACAACAACGTTAACCCACACATAAACACACACACACAGACACACACACAGAGAGTGTCGCACACCTTGTGAGCCGCATAAGTGAATGGGTAAACGGGCAAGTTGTTTTTGCTGTTGATGGCTAAAAGCGTTCTAAGTTGCTTCGGCAGCACGCTGCGGTCTTAAAGTTGACAATAGATTGATATTGCCCCGGAGAGGCATAAAGAAAGCCACACAAATACATAGCCAGGTAATATTTAACAGACTCAAACGCGAACCTCGCACTTAACTTGCCAACGATAGCTGCTGTCAAAGTTCAAAGCTGGCTAAATTGATTAAGACCACGGCCGGCATTAATTGCAAGCAACGGCAGCGGCAGCGGCATCAGCAATCACGTGGCAGGACACGTTGTGCTCCTGTTGCCATCCAAGCACTGACCTAATGTGTCTGGTGCAAATGTGCGAAAATTGCAGGTGCCCCTTAATGATGCAGGAAATGAGTTAATGCGCCCATCAAGACCACCAGCAACGAATCAGCCAGGCGTCCCGACCAGCCCAGACCAGCCCAGACCAGCCCAGAGGTCGGGCTCAGTCAACCATTCTATGGGCCAACTGGCCAGCTGCCCACTCCGCTCGCCGGGCCGCATGCAAAGCGAGCATCCTGATTGGCATCCTGGCCCCGGCATAAGCAGATGTTATATTGTCGCCAATGTCATTAGACGAAGCGCTCACTAATCAGCTTATCATTATTACGGAGTGCGGCTGCTGCGGGGGACGCCAGGACGCCAACGGGCAGCGGAGCGCAATAAAAAAATCCTTGTACTGAAGCCTAAGCGCATTAGGCTAGTTGCCAGTCTCAGGCAACTCGGTAGAAAATACACGGCATTATATAGTAGATAGGAAGCTCGTTGCCTCGCTGGATAGAGCAGGAAGCATTTAAAGCAATGACGACAAAAAAAACACACTATATGGATTTATTGTCAATTAAATAAATATATTTTCTTTAAATGACTAACAACTAGAACTTAAAGAAATTTAAAAAAAAAGAATCTTGACAAATCTAATAAAAATTAATAACACATTCATAAAGCAACTTAATTGTACTCCATATTAAGTATACGCCTGTACCTGTTTAATATCATTCAATTTGGCAGTTGTCGATAAAACAGTTGAGTGAAGTTTATGCGGTGTCCGTCTGGGTAGGCAGGTCCCGTTCCAACGGTGAAAGTCCCATATGTTGTGACATAATCGTAATGCTCTGCAAAAGCGTAATAAAACAGTCAGACGTAAAATAAATCAATTAAAAGATTTCGGGGTTTTTGGGCCACGCATCAGCATAAGCCAAAGGCAAAGCTAATTAGCAATGCCCGCTGGGAGCTAGCCGGCCCCTGGGCGTGGGCGTGTGTGGGCTGGGCGTGGCTGGTCAAGCATATTGTGATGCCATTATCAGCGTATCATTAATTTAATGCTGGGCACATTAATTGCCGCATTGCGCATACGCAGCATTATGTGCTGCAAGTGGAAATGGCAAATGGAAATGGAAATCAGAAAACGGAATACGAATGCGAATGCGAATGCGAATGCGAATGGAAAGTGGGACGCATATCCACAGATAGCTGATAAGAATAATAGGCGCAATAATGCGAGCTGGCAGCTTGTCTTCGCATTACGGCACAGCCCTAAACCATATTGATGAGCGTGTTTCTGTTTTTGTTTTGTTTTTTTTTTATGTTTTGCAGGCAGCACAGCGAATCCGGATGCGAAGCGACTCTACGACGATCTGCTGAGCAACTACAACAAACTGGTGCGTCCCGTGGTTAATGTCACGGATGCGCTGACGGTGCGCATCAAGCTGAAGCTGTCGCAACTGATTGATGTCAATCTGAAGAACCAAATAATGACCACCAATCTGTGGGTGGAGCAATCCTGGTACGACTACAAGCTCAAATGGGAGCCCAAGGAATATGGCGGCGTCGAGATGCTACACGTGCCCTCCGATCACATCTGGCGACCCGACATTGTGCTCTACAACAAGTGAGTATTTCTATTCCATTCCATTCTTTCCTCTCCTTCACCATTTATTTGTTTATTAGCGCCGATGGCAACTTCGAGGTGACGCTGGCCACGAAGGCAACGCTCAACTACACAGGACGCGTCGAGTGGCGACCGCCGGCCATTTACAAGAGCTCCTGTGAAATTGATGTCGAATACTTTCCTTTTGACGAGCAAACATGCGTCATGAAATTTGGCAGCTGGACTTACGATGGATTCCAGGTAAGCACTTGTAAAACCAATTAATAAACAAACGAGAGAGCGCAACAAATTAAATTGCAACTGAACAATTATTAAAAGAATTTTAGACTTTTTTTATATATGTATATGAATTCAATATAAGTACTTTTATTTAAAGTTGATTATTTTGCACTTTGAGTTTAGCTTTATTACGGATCAGTCTATGTCAGGTTGTCATTTTGGGTCAACGCCTGTTTTATGGACGCTGTAACCGGAATGGAAATTCGGTGAATAATCGGATTGCAAATTGCAATTTTAACTCATAGAAATGACTTTGTTTTTGGTTTGCTGTTTGCACTTTTTGAAATTGGGTTCCAGCGAACGAGTTCTTTGGGCGAGGACGAGTGCGAATGCGAGTCCTGCGGCTGCTTTAGTGGCCATAAACCCAAATTCGCTCATAATTCGTTGTTGTAGCATAGAATTTCTCACATTTTATGGCCGCACACAACAACGGGCTTCATAAAATTGTCTCTGGCGATTTGAAAGCGGTCACATTCACACACACACACACACACACACCACCACACAAGGGGACGCTCGGGAGACCAGGCACCCAAATGACAATAAGGTAGCTTGACACCTGCCGGCAATGACACAAAGACAGAGCAGCCGCAGCCGCAGTTGAGGCCTCGTAAAGTTGTCCTGCAGCATGCGGCAACTGAGGCGACTGCAGCTGGCGCAGCTCTTTGCCATGTGGTCGCACAAGCCACGAGGCATGAGGCATGCGGCATGCGGTATGCGGCATGGGGCACGAGTCGGCTTAATGCTGCCACCCGCCAGCGACTTGCCAGCTAATGAAGTGGCATTAGAGCCGCATTCACTGCTTGCTGCTACTTTGCAGCTTAGCGCAAATGAGCCGACAAATGGCCCGGAGCCCTCGACAAAGGCAATGTCAGTCGCAGTGGCAGAGTCAGAGCAACTCTTTAGACAGTTTGCCGCCTGCCGGTTAACCACATGGTATGCCTGGCCCTGCTGCCCATAAAAAGTCATGCTGCATGTGCAATACCTGTCGTTGCCTCGAGCATTATGTTGCCATGGCTTTAATCAAATCTTGTTAGCATGAATGATGCCCGTCTATATAAATGGCTGTGCACGTTTGTTTGTTCTTCTCGCAATTCCCTTAACTGAGGCAAGCCAAATTACAGCAGGTTGCTACGTAATGCAACTCACAGGGAACTGCTTGTAATTTGCGTAACATACGCACAGACACACACACACACACACACACACGCGCGCGCGCGCGCTTATGAACACGCACAGGTAACGCTCAGTTTTTGTAGCATACTTTGAGGCGCAGCCTGAAAAGTGTGGACTGTGATAAATACGGCAAGAAATAACGTGAGACGTGCAACGAAAAATGCAAAATGTAAGCAAAGTTTTGCAACGAGAAACACGCAAATAGAGAAGCGAACAGAAAAGCGCTTTGCAAAGTAAGCCCAGAGGCGAAAACAGCGCAGACGTTGGCAACAGAAAAACTAGAAGTGAAGCGAGAAGCAAAGCGTTAAGTTAATTGCTTAACAAAGAACTCAGCAAGTTATTGTGAATGTAATAAGTAAAGC
This sequence comes from Drosophila lacertosa, assembly GCA_004143845.1. Classification (NCBI taxonomy): domain Eukaryota; kingdom Metazoa; phylum Arthropoda; class Insecta; order Diptera; family Drosophilidae; genus Drosophila; species Drosophila lacertosa. The sequence goes on from SCDZ01000044.1 coordinate 525,693, forward strand.
GAGAAGCAAAATATGCGAAAAAGCCAAACTAGAAGTGAAGTGATAAGCGAGTCCTAACAAATTGAGAAGTAAATTAAGAGCTGAAAGTGGAAAACCAAGGTAGTGAAAGCGAGTATCAAAGTCAGAAGAAAAAAATTCAACAAAAAAAAAAAAATGGAAAACAATGATATGAATGAAAGTGAGGAGTAAGAAAAAAACGCTGAAGTAAGCAAAATACCAAATTGGAATAAATATCTATGGCTGATGTCTGAAGTAAAGATTTGCATTTAATTGCGTAAGTTAGGCCATTTCTACTATTCGTAAGACCCGAAGGCAAGCCATTGAGTGCTTCACACACATTTGCTGATTGAGTTCCATATTTGCCATACAAGCAAACAATTTGTTTTGGATTCACTGTGCAGCTTCTTTCTCTTCTTCTTCTACTGTTCGCTTGTTGCCGCCGTAAGCTTCAAGTTGCACAAATGTTGCACACTTTTGTGTGCCCCATCCTCCCGTACAATCTGTGTCAATTGAATGCGCTGAGCAGCTCAGGTTTTGTCAATCAGGCAAACATTTGTCGGTTGTCAGCAACGCTTAACTAGAACATTAAACTTGCTTGCACACACACACACACACACACTTGCCAGCTGGCTTTAATTTGCTATAAAGCCAGCGCTCATTTTGGTATTAAAAGGAAAGGCGCTAACAGCATTTGACAAGCCACGACACGTCACGACAAGCACAAAAACGTGGCAACTTACTCACAGTCTGTGTGTGTGTGTACGTGTGTGTGTGTGTGTGTGTGTGTGTATAAAGTTCAGTCATTGGCAGCAATTGCCGTTACGTTGTTGTCGCTCTCGACGCCTCATTGTTTGTGGACGTCGGCATTGTGGGCATCTTTTGTGGCGCGCATAAATCAACCGCAATAAGCGATATCAACAGAGCCGTTTCATAGAATATTTATAAACTCGCCCGGAGCGCCAACAAACGGCAACAAAGGGATTGTGCGGAACGGGGCCACGGGACGGAAACAGAAACTGGATTGCCCGATGGCCGCTGGTCGCTGGCTTCATTGTGAATTGAAAGCATTTACAATTGTCTGTCAACTGCGGCCCAGTGGCAAAGGCCCGGCCCCAAAGCTAACTCGCTCTGTTTCGCCCTCTACCTTTCTTGGGTCCAATGTCTGTTGGCATCTTTCGGTGTCGGAAATATTTCAGTAAATCGTAACTTCCTTATAGTGAAATTTCCGCTACCACTTAAAATAACAATTTCCGCTTCGGCAGTTTCACTTACAACTGTAATACACAGTCAGCGTCACAGTTACATTTACAGCTTCAGGTACGGCTACATTTACAGCTACATCTGCAGCTGCAACACTTGCAACAGTTGCACCTGGCAAGGCACTTCCTGTCTGATTATAGTTCTGTTCTTGCTGCCCGCTCATGTTGAAAGGCAGCCAACGTCGATTGCCTAATTTTGTGTTGAGAAATGTCGAACGAGCCCACTGCGCACGGTGGAACAAAATGGCCTGTATCTGGCGAAAAGTAATTATATTTTTAATATAAAATGAGTTTAATTTTTAAATTCAAAGTATAATGAATAAGCTGTCTTCAGGTATTCATCCACGGATGCATAAAATGACATTTAATTAAAAATTGTTTAAGCTATAAGACACTTTATATTTGTTGCTGTTACTTCTCAGTACAAATTTTAATTATTTTTAAATCATATTTAAATGAACTATCTGTCTTGATGTATTATCCACTGATGCGTGCAATGACATTTAATTATATTATTTTTTTTCTTTCTGAAAAACTTCTCAATAGTTATTAAAAAAAAATTGAATCAAATTTGTAACTCTTACTGCCCTGTAAATATTTATAATTATTTTTTTAAGTACAAATTTAAATGAGTTATCTGTCTTTATGTATTACGCACTGAGGCGCACAATGACATTTAATAAAAGCAAATATAATAATCCAATTTCCATATAATTAATGTAGATTATACATTCTGGCCATGGTGAGTTTCTGTCCGTTCGTCCGTTCGTCCGTCCGTTTGTCTTTCTGACTGTTGCGTATGTGCTCATAGGCTCAATTTTCACGCTTGATTTTGCACAAAGCGCCGTTATTGCGACGCGACTCTACTTGACTAAACGCGACTCAATTTAAACTCCTTCCCCTGCTCTTCCTCCGCGCCGCTCACCAAATCGAATTAACGTCACTTTTCAAATTTCACGCTTCTCTCACCGCATACCTTTGCCCCACGCCCCCGCGCCGTTCCCCTCCTCCACTGTCTGCCCTCTATGCAAGCTCATTGGGGCGTGAACAACCAGACAGACGCCCCAGCACAGCCCAAAAACGAAAATCGGATCAAAAACCGAGTGTGGTGAAGAAATTATCATGTCCTTGCCGAAGTTGCCATGCACTCGCTGAATAGGAAACATATATTCCAGCCATATGTTTTTGATGCTATACTCGAATAATAAGAAAATAAATTAAATTACAGAATATAGGAATATAGGGAAACAACAATCAGCATTATAATTAAAACGAGTTGATTAAACTCAAGTAATGCCTTGTACCTGAATTCCCTTAACACATTGCTAATCCTAGTCTGGAAGTTGATAATGCAATAAATTTCACATACTAAAATATTTTATAGTTTAGAGTGCAAATCTAATTATTTTAAGTAATTCCAAAAATTGAAATTTTCAGTTACATAAAGCATATCTTAAAACAAGAGCGTAGAGTCAGGAAATATATGCCATGAATAATGCCATAATTACGAAAAGGAATTCTTGAATTTCATTTCATCTGCAAGGCTGATGTGTTAGTTGCAGCTGCTTGGTCGTTCAGGCAAAAGAGAGAGAGAGAGAGAGAGGGAGAGAGAGAGAGAGAGAGGAGAGCATTTGTGAGCGACAGGAACAGATGTTGCCAGACGGCATCAGCTAGTGGCAGTTGTGTGCCTGGCATGCCAATTGCAGCGATGTCCTGTCCACATCCTGCACATTTACCTTGCTCCACTGTCCATGCTCTGTCAGCTGCACTCGTGCCGAACTAAGCAAAACTGAAACAGAAATTGAAGTGCAAACTTGGCTGGCTTAGCACCAGCTTCCCTGAGCGACCCTCAAACCTCTCGACCCGTTCGTCCTGTCAAGTGGCTTGACACACGTATACACTAACGCGGGATAATTGCGTCCACTAGCAAATTGTATAAGCAATAAAAATGTGCTGGACAAATCCGAGCTAATAATTTGTAGCTGAAAGGTCAAATTTAAATTAAGCTTTTATTACGATTAATCAAATTTGCAGATAAGAGTATTTAATCTTCGTCATAGCGTAAATATGTTTTATTTTCTTTTTTTTTCTGTTTTTTTGTTGTTGTTGCGTTTTGTCAATGGTCTAAACGAGTAACCAGCTGGAGTTTCGCAATCCTTTGCAGCAGCTTCAACTAGCAGCTCAATTATGTACGCTGTCAACGTATGTTACCCTGTAATTGTCTAATCACTAGTCCAGCCGCCCACGCAATCCCTATCTCACTCTCTCTCTCTGTCACACTCTCTGTTCTATTTAACTCATGCTCGCTCTTTCTTGTTCTTTTTTCTGTTTGTATGTCAGGTGGATCTGCGTCACATCGATGAACTGAACGGCACCAATGTGGTTGAAGTGGGCGTGGATCTGTCCGAGTTTTACACGTCCGTCGAATGGGATATACTTGAAGTTCCTGCAGTGCGGTAAGTTTTCAATGCAACTACAATACAGATCCACAGCAGCGATGGCAACAGCAGCAGCAGCAGCAGCAGCAGCAACAACTTTGGCAGCTGCTTTGGCAACTTTTGGCCGCTGTCACAAAACACAAACACAAATCTTTCGAATGCACAGGTCAAGGATGCGAATAGGAACAACAACGAGGGGGAATTGCGACAACGACAAGTTGCCCGATGATGAGCCCCTTCGACTGCTGGTGGGCGTCATTATGGGCGTGGTCCACAGCTTACCGCCAATATTTACACTTGTACATGAGGCGTCTACTTCTCTTTTTTTTTTTTATTTTTTTTTTTGGGCCTCCTTGCCGCCCACAAATCGCAAGACTTGCGAGTCTGCAAAAAGTTTTTAAATTAAAAAACTTTGGCGCCGCCTGCTAAAGGAGCAGCTTCTGGACAGAGCCAGAGCCGCCCCACATAAACACATATGTGTCTATGTGTGTGTGTGTGTGTGTGTGAGTGAGAGGCTGTTGTTGCTTAATTGCCACGCCCTCATTTACAGCACCTGCACGACTCGACATGATGCGGCACGCTTGTGTGCACACATCAGCGACCCAAAGGCGGTGGCGGGCGGCAGGGGGCAGAGGGCGTGGCTCTAATGCGTTTAGCCCAAGACAAAAGGCAAATTTCAAAGAGTTTTCGCACATTTTGTTGCGCCCCGCCAAGTGCCAAGAAAACGGCGAAAAAAAAATAAAGTTAATGCCCTTAAGCAGCCTTTGAGTGCGATGGCAAATTAATAAGCAGGCCAAACATAAACACACACACACAAACACACACACACACACACATAGTGGAGTCATGTGCACAAGAAATACTTGAATTTCATGACTCATTTCGAATGTTAATCAATGAATTGCAAAACGCGAACAAGCGAAGAGGAAAAACATGTTTAACACTATTTAAAGCCTGCCTTAAATGACGCAAATTGTTTAAAATCTGGTTATAAAGTACCTGAAATAATTATGTACGTACAGTTTACTTAAATTTAGTTTTTCCGACCATTCCAGGTTTTTAAATTGGAAAAGCTAGAATGTATGGAATTTAAGCCTGAAAAATTACCATGTTACATTTGGATTTGATTTTTGCTGCGTTTTTTTTAAATTTTTACCCATAAGTAAACCAAATAAATGCTCATGCTTTTGTGGAATGCTGAATGAAGGATCAACAGTCAATCAATGGGCAGCTTGGGGTTTCCTCAAGCGTTCCATTGTTGCGCAAATTGAAGCCAATAAACTAACGGCCATTCGATTTAATTGAAAGCCATTTAATAACAAACTATATCTTTAAATTTGTGTGTACGGCTTCCCACACTTTGTGCTCTTCTGTCGTTGGTCGCAATTTACGGATTATTCGAGTGGACATCCCAATTTCAGTTGCCCTAAGCTGGCCTTGGTCGCAGCCAAATTTGATTACATGCGCGAAGCTTTCACAATATTTTTGTTACCTTTTGTTGCAGTTGAACACCTTGATTTGGTCGGGCTGTGTGTGCGTGTGTGTGTATTTATTTTTTATTTTATTTTTTTTTTTTTTGTTTACGGCCATCCAAGATTTGCCTTCGCATTGAGCCCGGGGCAACGCTACTGAAATGAAATTTAAGAGCAAAACAAAACTTCCTGCTGCAAATGCTCGTAAAAAGCCAAGTGCAAAAGCAAAAAGAAAAAAGTTATTTTCCTCACGCCCTACAAATAAATACCCTTGCAAGCATTTTCAAGCTGAGTTGGCAGCTTGATCATATACATATATATGTAAATATATGTATATAGTGAAAATATTAGGTTTACGGTTCCACGGCTAACTTACGAAGCCCGTTGCCAGGCTAGCCAGCTCAGCCATTTATAATGCCGTAGGAAAATGCTCCAATTAAGTTTAAATTTTCAGCTGGTAGAGCAATCTAAAGTTTCTTTTACCCACTCAAATTACATGAAATATAAATATATATATATATAAAGTTTTTATTCTAGCACAACAACTTGTTAGGCAAAAAAAGAAAATAACAATTTGTAACGGGTTTAAGTTGAGCGAAGAAAAACTGGCTGATAAATAAAACAAATATAATACTCTGATTGGAGTATGTTGCAAATGTTGTAGCGAAATGTAAATGCCTGCTGCAGGTGTATTAAAAAGGAACTGGCTAGGATTTTGGTGGCACTTGTTGTTGTTGCTGTTGTTGATTGTGGTTTTTATTGTTGCTGTTGTTGCTGTTGTTGGTAACTTCGTTGTCGTTGGCACGCGCGCCAGCCACAAACATGTCGCGACTCACGTCGCCGTTTCGGGTGTCCGTGAAAGTGTTGTTTATGTCCCAGCAGCACAAAGGACACACACACGCGCGCACTCACACAGAGACAAAAAGAAAGTTAAGCAAAAACTGTTCACCTGCTGCGTGGCGTGCAAAATGCAGCCGCTGTGGCACATTATGAACGATTGTGGCAAGTAGACCAAACTTACACACACACACACACACACACACACTCACACACGCACACACACACCTTGAACTATTTTAAAGTTGCGTGCACGGCAAATGGTTAATAAATCAGCGCAACGCGTCTTTGGCCATAGCTAACCCAAGAGGCCATAAAGCCGCACCTTTGCCCCACACGGCGTGGCATGCGCTGCACCACCGCACCATCGCACCACCACACCGAATAGCCCGAAAAACCGGAGCCAACCTCAATTTTGGAACGCTTTTGACAACAGGCCAAAACTATGCGTCAGTTTAATAGCTTTGTGATTTCGGTTCGTCTATTGTTGGCTGGCCAGGTGTCTGGCAGCTTCGCTACACTCGCCGAAAAAGGCGAGCAAGTTCGTGTTTTACCTATGGAAAAAATATTTATTTATTTATTTGAAAACGATTGACTTAACGAGTGTCAACTCAATATATATTTATGCTACTCATTTTAATCCAGCAATTTTATGTTAGCTTTAAGTTGTTGTATATTATAACAGTAGAATTGTATTTTATTTATTTTATGTAATTTTTTTTCAAACATTCTGAAGCATGAAAATATACAATTGCTAAAAATAATTATAACACTAGTATAAATTAGATAAATACTATTGGAGTTAATTTTTTTTATTTTTTTCTTTAAACTCTATTTAATTGTTGGTTAATTAAAGCTCTGCAAATAACATTTTAGACGAATTCTTTGTTTGTGTTATTCTTAAAGGCCACTCACTAATTTTTTATAAGTGAACTTATCAGTTTGTATGTACATATGTTTTTCTTCGAGTGTAGCTGATTTAACCTCGCGCTGTCGCTGTGTGCCATTTCACCTGCCATCCGTTCGCCTGTCCGTCCGTTTTGTCTGTCAATCAGCGTCTGATTGCAGCGCTCGACGCCTAACTGAAAAGGGGCGTGTGTGTGAGTGTGTGTGAGTGTGCGTGTGTGTGCGTGTGTGTTACGTGCCGCTATTGCCACGCCCCAGCGCTCAGTGCTGCGTGCTACACGTGGGCGCCTCAGTTAATTTAACTGTCGATGTTGATGCGCATTAAAGTGAATCCTGGGATGGGAGGTCGCTGCCGCCGCTACTGCGACGACGATTGCTTCATGGCAAAATTACGCTACGTGCTGTGAATTGTGTTGCAGCATTTTAGGCGCAGCCAACAGCCAACAGCTGCAGACAATAAAAGGACCTGCCACTGCCTCTGCTTTGGCCCCAATAGTGGGGCAAAGCCGCAGTTGCGTCCGCCTCTGGTTTATGTCACGCACTTGTGGCATAATTTACTGTAGACTGCGGCACACACACGCACACACACACACACACACACACACACATACACATGCACACGTGGCAGCTGCTGTCAACTTTTTAATTCCTGTCAATGACTTAAGCCCCTTTGCGCTTTGGCATTTTTGTTGCTGCTGCCGGAGTAAAATGTGGCTTCGAATGTATTGCCAAGCTGTGTTTTTAGCCATGTCACGAGTTGGCTCATTATGAACCGCTGAGCAAACCAAACTGTCTGCCTAGAATACGAAAGGTGCTGTATTATCTGAAGGGTTTTCGCCATTTATCAGATGTTGTTTAAAATATCCTCGCCCACTGACCAAAACAATATTTACTGGAAACTAACTCTCGTTGAATTCAATTGAATTACATCCAGCCCAAACATAGAATATCAAGATTCTAACTCAAATTAAGTTTAGCTTTGGTCAGATGTTGTCCTCGAATCATACAGGACATTGCCTTTTTATTGCGTTAACGCTATGCCTGCACACCTGACTACCGACAGCTTTAAAGAGCACACAAAGGACATATTAATTTAAGGAAAAAGGACAAGACTGAGCACATTTAAAGCTGCCTGTTGTCTTATTAACTTCCTTGGGTATAGCGGGAATTTGTTGCACGGTTTTTCTCGTCGGCATTTCGCATTGCGAATGTCTCAACACTCATTGAGTTGTCCTTGTTGTCATGACCTTTCCCAGGCCCTTGTCTACTTCTATTTCTGTCCCTTTCCCACACACGCACACGCACGCACACACACACGGAAAGCTCCCCTTTTGGGCCCCTGCGGCTGTTTTGTCTAATTGCCGCAGTGCGTCGAGAATTGCGTTACAACGCACAAAATCAGCATGCCAGGCACATACACGAGGCCAAACCCTTCCCACTCCCCCCCCCCCTCCTCATCTCCCCTCGGGGCTTGTCAAACTTATCGACAGACACTTTTACTTTTACTTTCGCTTTTACTTTACTTTGATAGCTTGATTACAGGAGGCCAAGGCAAAGGCGAAGGTAAAGGCAAAGGTAAAGGCATCCATCGATGCGCCTGATCGATTAAAACCATAATTAGCAAACTTTCAAGCCTACCTGGCGAATTCCTCTGGCTGGCGCAGCGCCTTCTTCTCCTCGTTGTCATTTCTCACTTTGTTTAGCTTTTGGCTAACAGGTTTCTGGCAGGGCCTTTTTAATGGCTCCAATTTCCATTTAGCGTCGAGTCTTTGTCTTAACTTGAGTTATTAAAATTCTATTACTTACATCAAATGCTGCCGTTGCCGCTCCCTCTTCAACCTCCCCCTCCCCCTCGCCCTCCCAATCCCCTTCCTCTGCTCCCTAAGGACCAAGCACTGATTTCTGCGCTTTGTCGAATTCCAAACAAAATCGAAACAAAATGACAACAACAACAAGAAACAAATCAAACAACAACAACAAAAAAACACTCAAAAACGAAAAGAACTTGGCACAAAGTTGTAGAAATCAATCAAGCGTTCGACCCACACACACACACACACACACATACCCTACTCTCCTGCTGGGCGAAAAGAAGGTGGCAATGGCCGCCTAAGGGTCGCCGCAGATTTGCTTTGAAGCGCCGCCTGCATCCTTCGGCATTTTGCGGCCATTTTCTGTGGCATTCGTCTCTTTTCGCCGCTTCGCTTTGCTTTATTCTTTCCTTCAAACGTTCTTGCTTCTTTTTTATGTTGCCAATCATTTAGTATTTATGCGTTTTGTTCTTTGACTGAGCGCGCGCGTGTGTATCTGTGTGAGAGCTTTTGTGTGTGTGCCGCCAATCAGCGTTTTTAGCCATTTCGGCCAGCCGGAATCAGAGCCTACTCGCCCATTGCCCCCACTCTGCTAGAGGCCGCTAAGTTCAACTACTTTTGGCTCGTGCCGCGACATTCCCGGCAAACATTTCGCTTTAAAGTATTTGACAATTATTTAAAATCTTTTAAGAATTATAAACTCACATCTCAAAAAAACATAATATTGAAACAATTTTACACAAATATTTTTCTTAGCTGGAAAGTATAAAATGTTTGTTCGTTAAAAAGTATTCCTATGAAATAATTCCCAACTGCTGTTTAAACTGTACAAATAATACGTTGGCCAAGCTAAATTGGGCTTTCACTGGCGCGATTCTCTGGCGAAAGTTGGCGAGTTTGTGGAATTTTCCGCAATTGTACGTTGTCGCACATTGGGGACCATTTGTGCGCTGCTGCGTTGGCCCTTTTGCCGTTGGGCATTTTCATTTGATATTTTGGCTTGTTTTCATTACGCATACGCCGCGTCGTACAAGGCATTGATGAATTGTTGCCGCTGCCCCTTTCGCTGCCGCCTACCGCCAGTCACATCAACAATTCTTTTTTGGTTGTAGCTCTTGTGCCTGACGGTTGCTGTTGCTGTTTCGGTTGCCTACGTGGCGCCAACGTCTACAGCAACAACGATGGCAACAACAGCAACAACAACAACAGCGACGACGGCGACGACTTGTCCAGACGTGCTCAGACACGCGCTCGCTGTGTCCCACATGTGTGCGACTTTAGCTGCAACTCCACCTCCAGCTAACTCCCAACTACACCCCCCAAACACAAGCTACCCCAGCCCTAGGCCCTTCTCTCTAACCCAGAGTGAATGCTTTGTGGGCTAGAACTGCTGGCGTGTGCCTTGGCTTTGCCTATTTTATGATTTATTGTATGTTTTTCTTAGCTACACCAGCTAACCAACTAACTTAGCCATCGCAGAGCTTATTAGACTGACCTTAACACACACACACACACACACACCCACACACGTTAAAGAGAAAAAATAAAAGCCATGCCTTGAAGCTTAAGAGTTTTCCAAGTTGCCTATGCGAAACTGGACGACAGAAAGTGGCCCCACCATGGATATGTATGTATGTATGTATGTATGTAGGTGTTGGCCGGACTAAAGTGTCCAGCTCATTGAGTAAAGCTCACTTAAGCCGTCTTATACTTGTCTTTATTAATTTTTTATTTCATTCTCCTCACCCACACTCTTCTGTAGCAGTCAAAGTTTATGCCGGCTGACAACAAGTTAAATTGCGATTTGTTTTCGCAAATGTCTCGTGCGTAATTGCTGCCAGCGAGTTGGCAGGGCGACTGACAGAGCTGCCAAGCCCTGCTTAGTGCTGCCAGATGTGCAATGTCTTTTCGAGTAGCCAGACTGCAGTTTAATCTTTTCGTTAAATATTCAAGCTGCATAGAACTCAGTTAGCAGGCAAATCATCTTTGTATTATTTGAGCTGAGAGCATATTCCTTAAATTGGGTATTATAATTTTGAAACAACAACAGACTCTTCCAGTTTCCACTTTTATAGAAACCTAAATAATTTGTAAGTGGAAAGTTTGTTTTATATTCAACTTAACAGAATTGCCTTAAATCTACTGTTGGCTTACAACTTGAAAAAGCCTTAACCATTTGTAAACTTTGTTGCTTCGTCCTTGAAAGCATAAATTCAGCATTAATCAATTATGTAACACTTGACCTATCCTCTTGCATTTATTGCTACCTGCTCAATATGTTATTTGTTTCTCTCGCGGGAATCGAAGGAGTTCTTCAAGTTTGCATGCGAAATTTCATATATGTATTTTTGGACGTGTTCACCCAAAAGGCAAAATAAAAAACCAAAAAAAAATAAATAAAAGTGCTCCAACTCCTAAGCAGTGTCCAAGGCTTAGCTGGACATATTTTACTTATCTTATTTTGGTCATTCGACAAGCATCTGTCGAAGCATCTTGTGCCTGTTTTCATCGTCATCGTCATCATTATTCCCGTTCCCCAGCTCTCTTCTTCAGCCATCTATTGGCACATACTTCATGTCTATTTGTATGAATGTGTGTGTGTGTGTGTGTGTGTGGTTGTGCTGGAAAATCAACTGCCAGAAACAGTTAGTTGTACCGGCAGCAGTTCTGTCGAGGTCCTGCCGAAAACAGCTAGCAACTATAGGCAGCCCAGCCCTCGTTGTTTATTATTTATTTATAATATTTTCTTATTCAAAATGAAGCCGCAAGCCGCTCAGAATTATTGATGGCAAATATACAACATACACAAGTCCTTGCCATGGCTCGGCCAAACCCTTTGGCCCAGCACTGTTTCCTAGCTGCCAGGCATTTATTTCCTTATTTCCTTTTCTTTTTTGTAGGTTGTACGCCATGTTCTCCCTCCATTCGAGAGTTTTTCAAGTGCGGTCGCCAAAAAGTTCTTGACTCAATTTACAAAATTTGCTTGCTTTCTGTTTTTATTTTGTATTTTGTATTTTCCTTTTCGTTGTTGTTTTTTTTTTCTCGCTTTTTTCTTGCAGGCAGTCAAAGATTATTAACTTTTAAATTATGTAGACGACAGCAGCAGGCAGCTGGACGCGCGGAGCGACGCAGCCAAGTGTCAAGTTCATTAGCCAACAAGCAGGATGCCCGGGCGGGGCAGGGGCCAGGAGGCAAGGGGTGTGCCTGGGCCTACAATTCGAATTGGGTCGACGGCGGGCAGTTTCGGGGGTTTCCGAAGCGCAGCCTTTAGAAATTATTTTGAGCTTTTTCAATATTTATCGTGGCGCTTATGATTTATGTGCTTTGGGTTTGCCACGCACACACACACACACTCACGCAAACACATGCACACGAATAATATATGTTGGCGGTGCGGATGTGCTGTCTACGAGGCTGCAAACAACAGAGTATAATAAATAAACATTTACGAGCGATGTGGCATATTCTAACCTATGCTGCCCTCTCTCTCACTCACTCTCTATATCTCTCTCTTTCTCTATGTGCAGGAATGAGAAATTCTATACGTGCTGCGATGAGCCATATCTGGACATAACATTCAATATCACAATGAGACGAAAGACACTCTTCTACACGGTCAACCTGATCATACCCTGCATGGGCATCAGTTTTTTAACCATTCTGGTCTTTTACCTGCCCTCGGACAGCGGTGAAAAGGTAAGTTAATCGCATCAAATGCATTCGGACTGCATTTCATTTAAATTGTCAACGCATTCACAATGAACCCCCAGCTGAGGCTTCTACATTCATTTTCCATTTGTCCTTTTGATATTGTCTCTTTTAATTTGTGGATATTTCTTTTTATAGTCTTTCATTCAATTGCCATAATTTATTGCATACACACACTCACACACCCTTCTTAGTGTCCGCTTTTTGCAATGTGCTTTTAATTAAAAGCAAAAAAATTTATAAAACGAAAGTCAAAAGTGTCTGACTAAAAAATGCCCTGTACTCTTATTAACTTTAATAAACCAATGTATAAATAATGTTGGATATGTCCACAAAAATATGATATACACTTTATATATGCACCTTTTAGTCTTTATATCTTTTAGTTCGACATTTTATAAAGTAGCAAATTTTCTATATATAGATAGATTCATGATCAATTTAAGTTAGAAATTCGACTCTCAGTCTGTCATACGCATAGTGACACATAATAATAATTAGTGCAAGGTATAATAATTTCACACATAAATGAGAATGAAAATGAAAATGAAAATGCATTTTGACATTTTCGTTTATTTTTTTTTTTACTATTTGCCGCCATTTAACTTTGTATAAATAAAATTACATGTTGTATTCAATTTAATGCAAACAGATATGCACACACACGCATGCACACACACAGACACACACACACAGAGACCGAAAGAGAGCGTTAAAAAACGCGCGCGATTTGTGGTTTGCTCTGCGCAATTCTTTGTGCCGCCTGCTGCAGGCAAAGTGGTCGAAAAACGTTAAGCAAAAAATGAAACTAAATAAATAAAACAAGAAGAAAAAAAATAAAGGAAGCATAATACATGAATATAAATATTTACATGCTGTGGGGACTTATGAATAAATTACGGCCAATTTTCAAAATAAATAAAACGTAAAAATAATTTGTATGTGAGCGCGGTTTTATGAACCTCAACGCCAACGTCGACGCCGACGTCGGCAGCGCCCATCATACATAATTTATGTCATAAATATTGACAGTGCTTTTGATGGACCTCGCCCACTTGCCCACGATTCGCTAGAGAATCGGCAGATAGAAATGATGCTAATTAATTAATAACACGAACCGACAATTAGTCAATGCAACAGCAGCTCTTTAAAGTTAAATATGCTAAATGCAAATTAACTCTCGTCCCAACTAGCGAGTTTAAGCTGCGAATGAGAAAACACTCCACGCTCAATCTGTTGTTACGACACCGGACACAACCGCAGGAAGTACAAAAGCAAGTTGAATCAGTTCAACCAGAACGAGTGTAACCCGAGAGAGTAAAAAAAAAATCTTTTAACACGAGCGGGTTAAAAATGTTATGTTACGAACGCTAATGACAAAAACCCAAACCAAGTAACGCATAATTAAAGACTCTTTAGAAACATTTACATTCATGCAACAATAGCGTAAAGAAAAGCATTTATTTATATAACAGGAATAAAACACAACGTTCGATAATTATAAGAGTTAAATATCAATGGCTTTCGTTCATTGAATAAGAGCGAAAAATATATCAATCGTTGTTTTTATTATAATACTGCAAAAGTCTTCGTTGAAAAAGGCGTAATGAACGCAACACTTGCTGTTGTTACGTTTAATATTCGATAAATAAAAACACACAAGTCTGGCAAAGCGCAATTGAACAAGTAACTGTAAAGCAGCAGCATAAAGTGAGACATGCGAATGGTGTAAAAAGAGAGCAGATAGAATGTATACAAGTTAAAGAACGTAGCCTAGCAGATACCAAGTAAAATAAACAAACTGATGGACTTTGATTAAACGCGAATTGCGTAGATGAACTTAGCGACACCCGAAAAAACAAACTGGGTAACATTATATGGCCATGGCACAAACATTTCAGTTTCGGTTCGCCTGGCATAAACAATTCATTGTGTTTTTATTTAACGAGCTTGCGTTGTTCCCTTTTTACGGCCACAAACTGGACAGCTGGTCAAGTGGACAGCGGCCTGTGGACAGCGGGCCTGAGCACACAGAGAGCACACAGAGCCCGCATAAATATTTACGCCTAAAAGCGGTCAGCATATTGAAGAGCGCGCCACAAAGGGCAACAATGGCAGAATCATGTGGCCAATGTGCCTGGGAAAGTTTGCCATAACCAGAGCGCCTGGCATGGCCAATCGGCATCGGAATCGGAATCGGAATCGAAATCGAAATCGGATTCAGAATTGGAATTGGAATTACAATTGGCAATTTACATGCATATGCAACGCAACGCACTCCATTCATTCAATTGCCGGACAGTGTTCGTGTCCAATACTAAGTAGCCGCCGGACAGTCGGTCGTTGCACTGTGGCAGCCACTGTGGTCGTTATGCTTTCAGCGCCAGTGTATTTTTATTATTGTTGCAAACAATCACATTTTATATGGGTCAGACGGGGCGCATCTGCAGTCGAACAGGCGCGAAAATGTAGTCCACATTAATTACGCATACATTTGCATAAATAATGCCCCCATCATCGTCCCCAACGCCCCCCCCCCCCCTTACCGTGCTTAACTCGTGTGATTTTCGCTTGAGGTCTTTGTACATGTCGCATGTCAAAAGCGAATTGGGGCCCTAATTAGTCAGCGCACTAATCGCTTTACAGCACTTTGCAAAACTAAGGCTAATTATCATAAAATCATTAGGCATCAAATTTATGCCAAACACACACATACACACCCGCCCTCACCTCGCACTGAGAGACATTTGCGTTTTTGTTCACAAAGCAGCCGAAGAAGAGCCCAAATTGCCCGTCTCAATTTTGACATTTAATTACTTTTTGCACACACTTCATTACAAGCAGCTTACACACACACACACACACATCAAGGGGGGCGTTGAGGGGGGCCCGCCACCTGGGCCACCTGTCCTGACCTACAGTTGAGCCAGCTGTGTTTAGCAGTTAATACGACTTGGCAGCCGCTGACTGAAGCTCAGTCACTCACAATTTACCCCTCACCTCCCTATTCCACTCATTCCCTCGCACATCATTTGCTATGCTTCACACACACACACACACACACACATATATATCAAATCATATTGGGTTTTGCTTTATTGCACAAGCTGCGAAGTACGGTATGGTTTTTATGTTCTGTGCGACGCAATATATGCTACGAATATTGAAGGCAGCCAACGACAATGGGGCACATTGACACATTTTGTGAAGAAAAAAAACGAAAAGGCAAGATTAATATATGTCAAGCTTGTAACATTTTAACGATACAAACTTAGTTTAAATAGTAAATCTTATACACTTTTTAATTAATCTAAGGTATTTTCCCTAAGAAACACATGTTAAGGAATTCAATACTTTTGCCCAGAATAAATGTCGACCTATTCCACAGTGGCAGTTGGGTGGTTGGGTGGTTGGGTAGGTAGGCGACAGCTTAGTCACTCAGCCTGCCATGTATTTATTTATTTTGCTTGTTGTTGTTGCTGCTGCTGCTGCTTTTCCTCTCCTTTTAGTTCTTCATCATCTGCGTCTTCTGGTTGTTTATGCACATTCAACGCACACAAATCAATTGAAATGTGTTTTGACTCTCGATATTAATAACTCGAGTATGAAAATTCTTAAAAATACAAGTGCTCGCAAATGACTCGAACTTAATTCAGTGGCTGCACAAACAAAGTGACCATGGAAATGCACATAAAATCGACTTCAGTAAACAAATCGTTTACACACTAGCTAATGGTGCTTAACTTAATGCTTTAAGAATCGCCTAAACAAGGTCAGTTCAAATTGTTGGCAACAACTGCTTCCTAGAAACTGGCTAGACCACAAAGATGGTTCAATTCTACAGAATAAAATCTAATTGCACCTTCTGACCTTCTGTTTATGCCTTTAGATACTCGATACGAGCTTTAAAATAAACTCTTCAAATTCTCAGAAGCAACCATTTCGGACAAATGATAAAAGCGCAGTTTCGAAGTAAATTTTAAAAAAAAATGTTGATATCTTTTATTACATACCTCTTGAAAATTATTATATGTACAACACATTTTTTTCAAATAAAAATCGGTTAAGTTTTGGGCAAAGCTATTTTAGTTTGAAATCCGCAAGGAATTTCTTATAAGAATTTGGGAAGTTTACAAGTTAATTTTGTTCACAATTTTGGCATGATTTTTTACAGAAAAACTTAAAATCCTCAGAAAGTCTTTTGAAGTAGATTTTTAATTCTTAACTAATGCTTAATCCGGCAACCGATTAAAAGTAAAATCGGGAAAAGTAAAAAAATAAAGGGAAAAGTAAAAAAAAAAAAAATTAAAATAACAAAACTTTTCATGTTAAATGAAGAAAGACGAAAATGAATGATCAAAATGGTATCAAACAAAACAAAAAAATCTGTTTAATTTTGAAAGTTATTCAATTAAATTCAAGCTGGTAAAAGGAGAAAAAATTTATTAAAAAAGCAGCTGTGTGTACAATTTAAGCCGAAGTACCAATATTAAGATCTGATTTTCACAATTAACAATTAAATTAATTGAAAAAAATTCAATCATAACGTATTCTGATAACTCTGAGAACAAAAGGGTTTAGCAATTAATTTTTTTTTTTAACACTTTTCTGGTTTATAGAAGGGCCATTTAAAAAGCGTGATTTTTTATTATTTTTATTTTTTTGCTGTATTTATTTTTTTTGCTAGTCTTACTTATTGCTCAAACCACGTGCACAGCGTCTGGGAAAAGCCGAACGAATTTATGCAAAATTATTCATATTTATGCTAGCAAACATATTTATACATATGTATGTACATGCATAAACATAACAATTGTCGCTTCTTAACGGAGCTCCCTCCCCTTTCTCCCTTTCTCTGTCTCTCTATCCCCCCCGCCAATCGCTTAGCCCAGCTGCACGTCGCTTTTCCGCTCACCTGCAACTCAATTTCCCAAATCCCTTGCCATGTTCCGTTGCCCAACTGAAAGCTGCAAATGAACTTGACTAAAACATCACTGACTTTATACGCCTCTCTCTCTCTCTCTCTCTTTCTCTTTCTTTCTCTCTCGCACGCTCTTCGTCTGTGCCTGCGTCTGTGTCTGTTGCAGGTCTCATTAAGCATATCCATTCTGCTGTCGCTCACTGTGTTCTTCCTGCTGCTGGCGGAAATCATTCCGCCCACGTCGCTGGTGGTGCCGCTGCTCGGCAAATTTGTGCTCTTCACAATGATACTGGATACGTTCAGGTGAGTGAATATGATTGTGATTGTGATTGTGATTGTGAGTGCGAGTGCCAAGGCACGCACTCGTTCGATTTGCATGTCAGCTGATAACGGTATACAGCTGCTTGGGATTGGGCGCCCGCCCGTCCGACCGTCCACACGTCCGCCCGTCCGCCCGTCTGTTGTCTACTTTTTGTTGTCTGTGGCTGTTCCTTGTTTATGAGACAGCTGCCGTCGCGGAAACGGATGCAAAAAATAAAATTGCGCCCGCTCGAGATTTTTTTTTGTCGCACCATTAAACAAAAATAAGTGAGGGTATAATTTGTTTATAGTCTCTTATTATGTTCCTAATCAAATCTGTCGTTACTCTGCTTGAACTCATGTTCTCATGTTCAATAATCTATAAATAGACAACAAGATAATTAATTATAAGAACTATTAGACAAATTTAAGACTTTAAGACGATTTGTTTAGTGCTCTGCATAAGACAGAAAGCAAAGTAAAAATTTGAAAAGGAAAAAGCCGAACGATCGTCCTGGTAAACAACTGGAAAGATGTTCGCCATCAGCAACTGAGTTTTTAGCAGTCACAGAAAACAAATAAAAATATAGCAATAAAATATTGTTTGGTTTAAAGAAAAGCGCAAACACAAATGTCGCCTGAGGGACACATTTGCGATAGCTACGACCAAAGTGTGGCCATTAAATGTTCGTCATTTCACTTAAAATACAATTGATGTGTTTTCAATTGCTCTGGCCAAAACCGAAAAAGAAGGCAGTTTAATTGCCAATTGTTTGCATAGGCATATTTCAGTTTGCCAGGCAGAGCATCTGTTAGTCGCGTACACTCGAAGAAGCGACTATTCAATTGAGCTCAGTGCCCCCCACTCAACACTTGACTTGAGTTCGACGCGAGTCGACTCCACTCGACTTGGCCGAAAGTCAAACTTCAAAAATGGCCCCGGCAATTTACAGCCATTTGCCACGCCCAGCCGCCACACAAATGACCGCCTAATTGTTGGTAAACAAAAGTCGAGTCTGTCCGACCGTCTGGCGCTCACCCGGAGCGCGTTCGTTGGCCTGGCCCAGGACCGGGGTTTGGGCTCAGGTCGCGAGTCGAGTCGGGGAGCGAGGACAATGGCCAATGTCGGTTGGCGCAACAGGACTCGGACTTGGACCGCAAATGATGTAATTAAGGCAATGGCCATAACACCAACAGCAAAGCAAAGCGCCGCCATTGCCTTTGCCTCCGTCTTCGCCTGGACAGCAGCTAATTAGACAGGCGAGGGCGTCACAAGTTAATTAGCCAGGCTAAGAGACTCTAACGTGCCAACCCACAATCATGCCCAACACACTCCGCCTGTGCTTCTCTCGTTTGCAGCATCTGCGTTACTGTCCTGGTGCTCAACATCCACTTCCGGTCGCCGCAGACGCACACAATGGCGCCCTGGGTGCGCACGGTGTTCATCAATCAGCTGCCACGATTCCTGGTGATGCGTCGCCCTCTCTATCCGATCAGTGAGATGATGTAGGTGCTATACGCCATTCACGATCAGTCCAGCATAATCTCTCTCTCTCGCTCTCTCGCTCTCTCTCTCTCTTTCGCAGCAAATCCTCGCGTCGCCTCATGGTGCGCACTTGCAACGGACTCGAGCTGAGGGATCAAATACCACCGCTGCCACCGCCCGTGGCATTGTCCCGGTAAGTGTGGCAAGTGAAGTGTAAAGTGTTTTCCTAAATGCAAATGTGTTTTCCTCTTGCAGCATGCATCACAGCCCAAAGACAACGTCGCGCAGCACATCGCCGCATCTGCAGCATCGGGTGCAGGGGCTCAGCTTGATGGACGATCTGGGGGGCGGGAACTCATCGACGATCACCGGGCACCTGAACTCGCTGTATCCGCCGACCATCTCGACGGTCAACCAGCAGACCTCGACGACATCCTCGCTGATCGATGCACAGTATCACAATCAATACCAGCAGACGGGCGGCTCCCTGCTGGATCATCCGCTGACGCCGACCAAGTTCCGTCAGATGACCTCCACCTCAAGCCAGACCGGCCAGAACGGCAGCAATCATCATCACTACAATCCGGGCGGCGGTGGCGGCTGTGGCGGCGTTGGCAACTGCGGCGGCGGCGGCGGCGGGGGCGGCGGCAAGAGCAGCTCCACCTCGACGCTGGCACATCAGGGCAGCCAGGCGGGCAGCTATCATTTGTACAGGCAGCAGTCGAGCTGCTCGGCAAACTTCTCGCCGTTGCCGCTGCACGCACATCAGGCGCACGCCTCGACGACCACCTGCGACCTGGGCCTGGGCGGTAACCACAATCCCAATGTGATAAAGTCCACGACGACGGTCAACTCGGTGGCCACCGCGTCCACGCTGGCCGATTCCTGCTGCAGCGGTACCATACAAATACACCAGGGCATGGGCGCCGGCGCCGCCTGTCAATCCTCGGAGCTGCTGCATCTGCATCGACCCACCACATCGGCCGCCGCAGCGGCAGCGGCAGCGGCAGCGGCTGCAGCATCGTCGTCAGCATCGGGCGCCAGCACCTCGGCGGCGGCCGCAGCAGCGGCGGCAGCAGCGGCTGCTGCGGCAGCGGGGGGCGCAACGCCGCCCCCACCACCACCGCCGGCCTGTGATATACTGCCCGCCTGCCAGCGCGAGGGCGGCCCCCATTGCTGCACGGGGCGTGGCAACGTGCGCCAGCGCTGGCACACCTGCCCCGAGCTGCACAAAGCCATGGACGGCGTCACCTACATTGCGGATCAGACGCGCAAGGAGGAGGAGAGCACACGGGTAAGTTGACGCCGCTAAACGCCAAATGAGGCTAAATGGCTAAATGGGGCCTCGCCTGCCAAGGCCCAAAGCCGCTTAGCATTTGGCGCGGCTTAGCCAAAATCGCAGCTAGCTCCGCGCTGTCAGCGGCAAGAGACGGGCGGCCACAGCGAGGCCAAGGGGCATGTTTGGGACCAGAATTGGGCGCACAATGTTAATAGGCCAACGTTGGCGGACGCAATAAATTAGGGCGGCCTTAGATTGGATTTATTAGAACGTCAATAATCGATGGGCGGGACGCAGAGCGGGGACGATGCGATGACACCTAAGACCGGGACAAACCAGGGACAAATGAGCACAAGTACACTTGGAGAAAGAACACTAAGAAATTTATAGTTGCACAATTTAAGCCTTTTTTTTTTAGTGCTGTATACAGTTTTCTTAACTAAATGAAAAGCCAAGGATTTTCTTCAAGTGTAGCTAGCTGCCGTTTGCCGATGATAATGATGTTACTGATAATACTGTCCAGACTGGCTAGCCTTGCCCTTTTGTTGACCTTTCGAGCATGCATGCTCCGTGCAAGTCCTTCGTCCCTGTGTCTCAGTGCCTCAGTGTCTCTGCGGTGGCTTATGGCGAGGCAGAGCGTCAAAAGTTTTAATGACTTTTCATGCGCCTTATGAACACGACCGGCAGGTCCTTAGAGTCCGTGTGCAGTCCTTGTACGCGTACGTAGCCGCAGTTCGCAATGGCATAATGAATGTCTTGTGGCGGCACAAATGCCAATAAAAGTATTTTATTAAAATTACGCACACATTCAATCATTATTGGAATGTCATGCTGCGCTTAGACGACACATACACAAGCACAAAAGGGCGCAGGACACGCATAACACGACAAGCCCCAAGTACTGAGATATGTGGGAAAACAACGGCCACAGCACATAAAAGAACAGTTGGCATTTACATTCAGCATCCACATAAGCTGCGATGCCCGGGACAGGACAGGGAATGGGAACGGAAACAGGAATCCGACTGCGACTGCGTCCGCAGGACAACGTGTTGTCCGTGATATTCGCTTATTAATAGCCAAGCCAACAGCCAACAGCCAACGGCCAACCGCCAACGCACCTTGACTGTATTTGTGCCTCATAACGAATGCGAATGCTTCAATTGATTTCCTGCGAAACATTCACTCAATAATACGAAATAAATGCTTTGACTTTTAATTGGTTAATTCCACAGTTGAGCACTCATTTTTCCTTATTCCTGCATAAATAATCTTAAGTATTATTTTTTATAAAAATTTTTAATTCCAATACATACCTTTTTATCGATGTGAATAATTTGATTAGTTAATGCTTAGCTATTAAAAAAATGTAGTCAATTTAAAAGTAAGCAAAGTAAGAACTATGATACGCTACCATGAATACACAAATTTAATGACACACAATATGAATGATGTGAATTATACAAAGAAAGCTTCCATTGAATTTAAGCTGTGCCAGCCTTTTAATGTCACTCTTACTGCATTTGCACTGAATTGCCGCCAACAGGTCAAAGAGGACTGGAAGTATGTTGCCATGGTGCTGGATCGGCTCTTTCTCTGGATATTCACAATAGCTGTGGTCGTCGGCACAGCTGGCATCATCCTGCAGGCGCCCACGCTTTACGACACACGCGTACCCATTGACATCAAGCTGTCGGAGATTGCCTCGACGACGGCCAAGCCGAATGTGGTGAGGCCCGTGTTGTAAGTCCCACAAAGCCAGTTCAACCATCAGCATCAACAACAACAACATCAACAGCATTCACACAGACACACACACACACACACACATACTTGTATGTGTGCTCACACACGGACGGTCTGACAGTCTCAACATGAGAAATTCGCATTTGTTTTTTTTTTTTGTATCGTGACAGCAGCAATCGCGACAACAGCAACAAGCAACTTGTTCCAACAACAACAACAACAAAATCCAAGTAACTATAACTATAAACAAAAACAAAAATGAAAACATAGCAAAATAAAAGTATTTGTTATATATGTACTTACATATGTATAATGATAAGTGAAAAAATATGAATGAATAAGAACCCTAACTAAATATAGCTAAAATTGTACACTAATTGTTTAATGAACAACAAACAAAGAAAAGCACAAAACAAATAAGAAAATTAAGTACGAGTGGAACAAGTTATACAAGTTTGACCATATGCTGTTCCAGAAGTGGGCCACAATTCAAATTTTACTTTCCAAATACTGTTTGTCTGTTAAAAACTTTATTTGCTGTCTGAATATAATTGGGCGCTGCCAGACTTTTAAAGCTGGACATCGACACTATATGGCAGCACTATATTCCTATAAATCTACTTTAATTACACATTTATATTATTTGCTCTACAATTAATTCAAATTCAGCAAATTCGGCACTTCGATAACTGATAACCGATAACAGCGATGACCACTGTATTGTTAGAGCCGGAAATTTCTGGGACAGCAATCAATATTAAGTAACAGCAAACAAAAGTTAGCTAAAATGTTACTTAGTTAGCTAAACACAAACATATTTTTAATTATAGTTATAAGTTTTATTTTTATATATTTTTATTTTTTAAAATTACCTCAAGTGTGGGGGGGCGCGTTGTGTGGATGGGAGACCTTGTTGGGCAAGCAGTTGAGCTTTTCAGCTGCAAATGATGCATGCAAATTAGTGCAAATAAACAGCGTACGCGCCTAGCGGCAATTAGTTAGCACAAAGCTTTAGTTATAATGCCCAAGTGTGCGTGTTTCAAGTGTTGCCACGTGTGTGAATTGTACGTGTGAATCTGTGTGTGTGAGAGTGTGCATGTGTGTCCGTGCACAGTAAATAATCAGCATTTCAAATTCAATTTTCATATGTCAGCTTCGCGCGTGTGCAACGCACCTAATTGGCCACAGATCAGCAGCAGCAGCAGCATGCATTGTTTATACCCTTGCCCAGGATATTCTTATTGTTCCTACCAAGTTGGACAGCTATCAAGCTATTAAATACTCAGTCTTGAGTAAGTTATCGGTTATACTAACTTAATAACTTACTCAAAAGTTCGTCAATCGCTCTTCGAAAACACGCGAAGAAACTTTATTATTTTAATTTTATTAAATATTATTCATTTTCTTTTAAGAACAATCTGCTCGTAGCTGCCATACTTTTTATTCATAAGTGTAGACGGGTATTTAATGTTCGGCACGCCGAAGATAACTTTTTCTTGGTACGTTCGCCTTTTTAATGCACTCGCGCTCCTCATAATTTATGCAAATTTGCAATTGTGCTGCAATTTATGCGCACAATTTACACCGGCTACCTGGCCGGGCGGGTCACGTGCCAACAGCCACAACAGCAACAACAATTTTGACAACAGCGACAACAAAAAAACAAAAATTATTTACTACCCAAGCGCCAAAAAGTTGCCCTGTCTCTTTTGGGTGCTTGTGTGTGTTTGTGCAGTTGGCCTGGTTTTATTTGGTTTGGCTTTCGTTTATTGCATTGCTTCATTTCTTGCCACTCGTTTATCTGCATTTCCGTGGGTAATAAAAATCAAATAATGATGATTAGGCAGCGGTGGCAAGTAAAAATGTTTTTCAAATTGCAAAGCGCTTGAAAACGTTTAAAACTCAACGCTAACCGACCGTGTTACGCTTAACATAAACGAGGGAAATTTTAACAGCGCCCCAAGAAATTCCCAAACGACTGCAGTTAACAATGCCACGCACGGCTAACAGAGTGCTGTTAAGTGCTATGTAACGTCAACTTATACGCTGTTGTTGTTGCCCTGCAATTGGGGGTTTTCTTAAACAGTCAAGGATCTGCATATGATCAACCCCCCACCCTCCGCAGTCAAAAGTAAGCGGGATACGCTGTCATCGGTCGGGCAATAATCAAGGCAAACACCAAGAAAAAACATGACATAAAAACCCGTGAACACCGCAAATATTAAACACAATATATTATACGTTATGCGTTATACATAATAGATAACGAATGCATATGTATGCAAATGTGGTTTGTGCGGTATTTTTGTGTTCTTTGTATGCGATTATCGCATAGGAAACGCATATGTGGCAGATAATGCCCGCACAAGAACCGTTGTGATCGGAAAAATTATATATGTATGCGTGCATTGAAAAAATTAGGATGACCCTAAATTTAAGGTTGTTGACTCGCGCATACAGTGGTCGCTCGATAATGAGAACTACTTAGTTCACATACAATTTCGTATATATACAATTTTAAAGAGTAGATTTTTAATTTGCTTTCATATTCCCAAAAAACCCATCGACTTCATTATAGGTATTTAAAATTATGTCTTATAACTATAAATTAACCGCTTAAAAGAGGTCGGTACAATCGACGTTCAGCTGTAAGTTCTTTTGACTGCATAATGAAAATTCAATAGTTAACATAGTTAGTTTAAGATTTTATACAGGTAATCCGCCTTTTTTGTTGTTTTGTTTATTAGTTCTATAACTTAAGGATATCAAGCGGCCACTGTACACATAAATAGTAATCACATATTTGTCAAAGCTGTCAAAGCAATGTTTTTTTAGTTTCAGCAACTAGCAATTATGAGTTTGGTCCCTGATAGATTGCCTTATCACTTAAATTTGTCCTGTCCTTTAATTATTGGCATCTTCTTTGCTTTCGGAATGTTCACTTTATTTAAATGAAAATGCAAGCGAGCAAAAACTGCACACAAAATGAAAACCCATTAACCAATAACAAATTATTATTTTATGCTACTTAAATGTATATATCTATATACATATATATATGTATATATGCGATGGTTGGATACAGTAAAAGGGGTCATACTGTATAAAAAGCGACAGTGTCGAAAGTTTTTAAAGCACTTTTAATGACGGCAACTCGCTAGGCGTTCTTTTCACACACTGTTCGGCTTGGGCCAAACGGGTATATCGGCGTACGCACATTTTTATGCAAACATACGTCTCAACCAAAGGACCAAAAAGCGTCAGTCCGAATTTTGCCTCGACTGTGAACAGAGTATTGGGCAGTCAGTTTACAAAGCAGTTGCATTGTTCTTACTTGTTTGTTATAGTTTTTGCTTACTTTTGCGCTTTCTTTCTTGCGCGCTCCGAGCCTGGACACAAACAAGCGGCTGGACACGCGACGGGGCGCGAAGGGGCGGGGCAAGGGGTGGGCGGCTAGGCGACATTGTAGCCGACCGCAAATCATAATTGTTGCGGCAGCAACAACAACAACAACAACAACAACAGCAACAACGGCCAAAGGAGGCACATCAAGAGTAACAATAATACCAACTGTGGCCACACAAAAAGGACATTAGCCTGGCTATCGCCTTGGTTGTCTGGCTGCGCTCCCCAATACACTTAGAGAAAATACCGAATACATGTTCACTTCAGCTCAGACTTTAAAATTCTCAACTAGTAAATGATTCTCGTAAAGAAAATTAATTAAAATTTGACTCAAAGAGCAAATTTTATATAATATAATATGTAAAACATTGTCGATTGTTTATATGAATTGTTTGAATTGTTAATATGAAAGACAAAGCGAGAATGCTTTAATGGGAACTTGCTTGGCTTTAGCGCAGCAGTTTTTCGCGCAGTGTAGTACACTGCTATTACAACGCCCCCCCCCCCCCCCCCCCCCTGGCCGGCCCCCCCCCCCCCCCCTTTACCTCCTTTTTCGCTTTTTTTTTTTTTTTTTTTTTTTTTTCGCTGGGGGGGTCCTTGCTGGTCCTGGCTGCCAGGCTGCGATGGTTGCGATGCGTATCAGCGAGTTTTGTTATAACTTTTGCCGCGCAGCTCCTAAAAGTATGTAACAGCATTTATCTATTGCCCTGAGACGCGCAGCGCGTGCGTGTGTGTGTGTGCATCTGTGTGTGTGTGTGTGTGTGTGTGTTTGTGTGTGTGCGCTGGCTGGGCAATACAAAAGCAATCATAAAGTTACAGCCTCGAATCCAGCCTCCTACCCCTGGGGCGCCATTGGCAAAGTAGAGTCCGTTGCCGCGCGCGAGACTTGTTTAATGGGCCTATCTATTCCACCTAGATGCCGCCGCCAGAGGAGTGCGCCGGATTGGGGGGGGGGGGCTGTGGGGCTGTGGGATTGGCGCTCAATAGAAGCGACAAATTTATTGCTTGCTAATAGGAAAACAGCCCAAAAATGGACAAAGGACCAACTTTCGGCGGAAGCAAACAGTTTTTAGACATTTTTCGGTTTTTGTTTTTCTCTCATCTTGGGACGCAACAAACGCAAACACAAAACAAAAAATATGTTTTCGACATAATTTCATTCATTATATACGAATTTTCATTGTTGCCCGGTCTTGGCACGCGTTCTGCTCATTTTCAGCGGACTCATTATCGTGCCACGCCCCCTGTCGCCCACACGGCCCCAGCCACGGCCGCCGCCACCTTGGGCAACATTTTTAGCTAATTTGAATTTAATTTCATTTGAAATGTTTTTCGTTCGTTCGTTCGTTCGTTCGTTTGTTTGTTGTTTGTTTGATTTGCATTGATTTGATTTGCGACTAACTCGAATGCTGTCTGAGTGTTTTAGAGTGTTTGGTTTGGTGCGGCTGTTCAATCGATTTTTAGCAAATTAAATCTTTTTGTTTATCTAAATATATAGAGTATATATATATACATATATACATATATATAAAGTAAAGAAAAGAAACGCAATGGTCGAAAGAAATGCGACTTTTCAATGCCGTATATTTGGCCATAGGCTAGGCAAGCAATTCCTCAGCACTAAAAAATTATAATATGCGGACTTTCAACCTAACCGAAAACGCACACAATTCACATGCAAAAAATATGTATTTAACTACACAGTTTTAACAAATTAATAAGAAACCTTTGCTGTTTGTAGCTCTTAACTGCCTCACAAAAAAAAAAAAATGTACAGCAACCAAGCTGATCGCTATGGGTATGTGTACATAGCAGCCAGCTTCTGTCCATGCATGAGTGTGACACACACATTGTTGCCATATCGTTGCGAAAAAGGAGCATAGCATAAGCCAAAAACAATAATTAAAATGCATATTAAATTGGTTTTTAAGATAAATGCTAAGCTTAAAGTAAACATGATTAAATTTCAATTGACACAAAAATAAAAGGCGCCCAGCATAAAATGGATTTATTGCTGGCACATAAATAAGTTTGCGGCTTTAACTGTGCAAAAATTGGCAGCACTGTTCAACAACTGGCAGATATTTTGGAAAGCCTCATTTTGAGTGGCGGCAATTTCAGCGCATATAAATATCACTAGTCATTAAAATGTAAAACACGAAAGCATGAAAAAAACATACTTAAACACAACACAGCATATAAAAAATGTAAAAAATATTTTCTACGAGTCGAAGCCAACACGGGATAAACAAGTGGAAAACATTAAGAAGTGAAGATAACCGAATAAAAACAAACTTTTCGAATATATTCGTATTTAGGTACAGTCGCGACAAAGGAAAACAAAACAAAAACAAAAACAAAAACAAAAACAAATATATATGTATTATCAAGCGAAGAGAAACAATTTATAATATGCATGTAAAGAGGGGGATATAAAAACTAAATATACATTATAACATTATATAATAATTGACGAAAAACAAACAAAAAATACAATACTTTTTTTTTAGAACGTACCTTTAATTGCAAAGTTTAAGCAAACCAAAACAAAACAAAAAACGAAATGAAATGAAAAAGAAAAAGAAAAACAAACAACTAACATTAATTTTAAACATAAACTTAATAGTAAAATTAAATTTAAAATTAACGAAATGATAAGCGGTATACACAGCAAATTGTTAACAAAACTTTGAAAAATTGTTTTAAAAAAAACACACACACACACAAAAACTATGAAAAATAAAAACACAATTTAAGAAAACCAAACAAACACGAATTGAAATTATTTGTAAGCAACGATAGATGGCATAAACTAAATTTAACAAAAAGAAAAAATGAAAATAAATGAAAAAAAAAACCCAAAGAAATTAAATATACTTAAAGAAAAACAAATAGAAACTACAAATTATACGATTTACAATACCTAAAAGCTAATTGTAAAAAAACTCCAACATAATTTTTTTTTTTTGCTCAACATTTGATGTTTTTAATGAATTTGGAATGAAAAGAGCATCCAAGTGTCGAGTTCTTTGCACGGGCCCTGCAACAACTATTACACATTACGAATGCACAGAGCCCCGGACCCAACCCAACCCAACCCAATTCAACCCAATTCAACCCAACCCAATTCAACCCACCCCGCAGCCACCAGCCACCAGCCCCATGCCGTCAGCAACCCTGACCATAATCTTCCCAAGCCCTTCACTTCCTCCTCCGTTGCCAAAAAATATAAACACACTCAAATCGCATTTTGTGGCACCCAAAAACGTAAACGAAAAACGTAAATTTGTTCGTAAAGCTGTTTGAGAATTTTCTAAAAATGCAAATTGGCATCACAAAAACGTCTAAAATTAAACTAATGCAAAGTAAAAAAACAAAAAAAACAAAACAAAACAAATGAAAACTTAACAAAAAAAAATGTAATAAAAAAGAAAAAACTTAGCAACTAGAAAGAATTTTTAAAGCAAAACAATGAGGTTTAAAAAGAAATAAAGCAAGAAATAAAAAACACGATAGTCAACAGAAACCGAACAGAACTAAAAACCGCGATAAGATAACAAACAACAACTACTTATTTATAACAATTAATGGAAAAGTGAATGGAAACAAAACAAAACAAATAAAAAAACCCAAAAAGACACAAGAAACAAAACATAACAAAAAAAAGAAATCCAAATAGAAATTCTTTTCAAATATCAATAAAGCAAGAATATTAAAAACAAAAAAAAAACAACAACAACAAATAAATGCATTTTTTTTTGTGCTAGTTTTGTGGAATGGGTGGGAGGTAAAATATTTATGTAATGAACATAATAACAAACGCGAAAAGGGGCTGTCTTCGGTGTGCCGAATATTTAATACCCTTGCAGACACAGAGAAAATGTGTTCTATATATTTAAATTAATTATTTTAATTTAAATTTTTGTATTAAAATATATATATCAATATGCGAGAAGCATGTGGAACTTTAGGATCATCAGACTTTGCTAAGAAACCAAAGTGGTTCATACAAAAACACATTTATCAACCGATCCTATATAGATATACATATTTACTCTATATAGTCAGTCATATCCGCTTCTATGCGTTACACATTTAATTACAAAATGTTAACACCTTCTGCAAAGCCATACAATTTTATGTAAATTGACAACATAATAATTAAATGAAATTAACCGACTTCCTTTCAGGAAAAATATAGAAATATAAACAGTTCTTCAGTAGTTGCTTCAACTGTTGTTGCTATACAAATTAATGAATTATCGATATTAAAAATTATTTGTAAGCCCTGGCAACCCTAAACGCTCGGTTCACAAACAGTGTTCACGGCTCAGTTTTGAATATAAATGTCTTAAAACTAAAATCGAGGAATAAGCAAAACAAATTTCTTTAAAATCTAAGGTAATTGTTGTGTCAACAGTGTGAGTAATTTAAAATCAATCAAATTAAAAATCCAATTATTGATTTTTCAAATTAAGTAATAGCACATTTAAAAAAGTGAAAAATACAATTTTTTTCATTAATTTATGCGCTTTATTTAGATAGAACTACAAATATTTCGAAATTTTAATAAGTCACAGCGAAAAAACAACAATGTGTTGAGCTAAGGCGATTTATATACTACTGCTATATCCATAAGTACATAAATAAGTATTGCTGTAGAGCTCATTAGGTGTGATATTTGAAAACTAACTAGGCGCTAAAGAGAGCGTGTGTGTGTGTGTGTGTGTGTGATGTTCATTGGTATGTTGGGTATGTACGTGGTATGTATGTGTGTGTTTTTAAGACTTGGGAGGTAGTTGGAAAAAGCAGCGCAAAAAGCGCCTCGCCTAGGGCTTTGTCTTTTTTAAGCAGAAGAAACAAAGTTTTTGGTTTTGTGCAGTCAAAAGGCAATCCTATCTATGGGCCTGGAGCTCCTCGTTATCATTATCATCCGGCTCGGCACCGCGACCCTCGCGTATGCGCTTTAATTTTCGCTTCAGCATCATAACGCCTGCAAGTTAGCGGGTATAAAGAAATGGTCAAATCAGATAATATTGTTAACAAAGCAAAGGTGAGCTTACATTTGATGGCCTGATAGGTTTTGGCCGAGGCAGACTCCGTGACTGGTATCGGATTGGATGTTGTCTTCTCGTGCGCCAGCTTCACCTCGATGTACGCCCGCTTGAGCGTCTTGTAGTGGCGATACTCGCTCGTATCCTTCATCAGGATGCATCTGCAAAAAGCAAATTGGCACATTAAAACAAACAAACAAACATGTAATTGCTAGCTTACTTGGCCGCAGATCCCTCGCCGCAGCAGTCCGACGGTGTGGTGTGATAGATCTGATGGTAGAAGTACTGCAGCACTGGTGAATTCCAAATGGAGAGGCCATACCACAGCCAGATGGCCACATTAAGGGTCAGCTTGAAATTCTTCGCGAAGAGCGTGGGTATGAAATAGTTAAAGGGCAGCAGATTGATAAACACATGCATCCAGCCGCCAATCCTCAGACCCATAAACACCTGATAGATGAACCGATTTCGATTGGAGTTCTGCAGCGCCAGCAGCGAGAGGCAATCGGCGAGTATGCTGTACAGACCCAGCGTGAGATTCAGGCCAACGAAGTAGTTTTCATACCTGCAGGTAGTTAAGTTTAGATTATAGCTGTTTTAAAGACAAAGCCATTAGGTAGATCGCACATGCCTGAACACGTCAATGGCGACAAGAGCGATCAGGTAGAGTCCCTTGGACGCGGCTTCCAATAGATCTGCCTCCTTGAAATCGAGCAGGGCTCCGTGCAAATAGAAGGTAATGATGAATATCGAATAGAACTGAAACTTTTCATACTGATGCGAGCGATAAAATATGAGATTGTCGGAGCTATGGAAGAGTGAATAACGTCCCTGGTTCTTCATCAGATGCGGCAGTATCATGAACTCGTTATAGAAGTGCAAAAAGAGACAGCAGGCCCCATAGAACGCGATGTTCCAGATCAAGCGGGCGAACTGTCTCCGCTTAAAATACTTGACGTTCGATGACTTTAGAAAGAACTGCAGGGAAGACATAAACAAATGCCAATTAGTCGATCACTTGGGGTCACATAATTAGCATAACATATGTACTGCATAGAGCTGAGAGCATACATATAAGCATAGTCTGTGTAAAAGCGGCTCAAGTGTGGTTTGTAAAAATTGTTTAATCTTTATGGCTGACAAGCGCGGCAGTCGGTCGCATGTCTTATCTTAACGTCGTCGTCGTCGTCGTCGTTGCCGCCGTCGTCGCCGTCACCGCTGCCGCCGCAGTGCCGCTTTACATCTAGCTGCCGACTATTTATAAACGCCAAATTAAATGGGCCCCAGCTACAAACGGCAACCGAACGCTGTGCTGTCGCCTACTGTTGCTGCTGCTGCTGCTGCTTGAATTGCTCACCTGGAAGACGCGCTGAAAGCCACAGAAGCCGCAGGACAACGCCACAAATATCCAGAAGACCGCGTTGATCAGGTAATGCAAATCAATGTTCTGCACCAGGGCATCGAAGCGATCGTTGGTGATTAGATATTTGAGCGGCAAAAAGAAGTTGCCAATTTCCGCCCAATAGTCCGGCGGACCGGACTTCATATCCAGTATGGACATCTTGCCGAGTTTTTAAGCTGGCGCTGCGCCTACGGCGGGACGCGCTGGCGGAGAGAGCGCTGGCCACAAGCAATATTTAAAATTTAAACGTTTGCCATGCAGCGATTTCGGTGTCAACCTGCTCGATAGATGTATTTATAAATATTACAAAAAATTTTGTAGCTTATTTACGTGCCTGGTACATGTTAATCGACATATCGATAGTTCATCAAATGAGCTGCGATAGTACAATCATCGACACGTCATTAGCTGAGCTTTGTTTTCGATAGTTAAGTGCCTGCCAACTTGTGCGCAGAGCGCGCAAATTCAATTTCAAAGCCGCAACTAATATTTTCATAATATTTTCTTTATATTCATTAGCATTTGGCAAAATGGCCCAATCATCACTTTCGCATATCGTCGATTATCCAAATGAACCCGAAGTGCTACTCAAGCAAGTGATGAAAGCCGGCGCCGACCAACACGCAGATGCGTTGCAATACATGAATCTAGCCACCATTGACGACGAATTTGGCGTACTCAACCGAACGGTGCTCTATCGAGGACTCAGCGATGATGACTGTATTATCTATGTGACTCAGCGATTTACGCGGAACTACAAGAACATTGCGGCCAACGCTAAGTGTGCCATTACCATCATTCTGCCCCCGGTTCTGTTGCCCTCGCAAGGCTCCCAGCCGCATACCTGGCAAATACGTTTGATTGGCGCCACCGCCGTGGAGCTGCCAGAGACCGAACTGGACGCATTGTGGGCCAAAGAGTTGCTGTCATCCCAAATACGCGACACTATCTTCCCCTGTGGCCAGCCGGTGAACTACGATGAGCTCAAGGCGAAGCACGATAAGTTCCTCGAGGAGCATCTGGCAGTCGACAAGCCGCTCCAACGGCCACCCACCTTGTAGGCTATCCACTATACATTAGCTGTTTTCCAAGCGTTCTAACTGTTTCTTCTGTCCCAACAGCACGGCATTCAAATTCCAAGCACAGCGTTACGACTTTTTGATGGTGGCGCCGGGACAGATTGCGGATCGTGTTCAATATCGCCGGCAGACAAATGGCCAGTGGGATGTCATGCACGTGTCCACCTGAAACCCCATTTTATATTGAGTTCGCAGCTGTAGTTTACGCATTTTTATTCAACTAATATTTGCAAAAACAAAACAATCGTTCTCAACAAACACAAACGAAATTACAGTTAAAGCGGCTAAATCTAACACTAACTAAATGTGCTTTTCTTTTGTTGTTCTCCTTTAAAATACAATTAAAATAGTTAATAAATATTACACAAAACAGTACGAAAAAAAATTTGATTATAATAATACATAATAATATAAGGTTAGAACATGCAGTTAGTTATGATTAAGGTTTGTTCTTCTTGCTTTTTACATAATACACGTTAGTTTATACAGATAAAAATGCCCGGACCATTGGTGATCGGCGACTACACTGCGTTGACCGTCTCCCGTATCCAGTCCGCGTTAGAGGCGATCTTGTCATACATGCGGGGCCGCTCCACGCCGGTCGGACCGCAGGCGATGCGCCAGGAGGAGACGCCGATGAGGGCCCACTGGTTGGTGCCCGGTATGAGGCATTGGACGGGCGCTCCCGAGTATTCCTCCTGCTGCAAGTGTACAAAATATTTCACAATGTTATTGAATGAATTGTGATTCACCGGCACGCAACGAACACCCTGTTTTAAGCAACAGTGACGTCACGCAAGAAGCGCGACATGCAGTAACGCGTTCGCCCACAGAAACAAAGCCGAACAAAACAAAACAAACGAAATGAGTAACGTCACAACAACAACAACAGTAACGCGGCGTCGGGCGCTCTCCTGTTCTCACGTTCGTAGCACGAGCGCACGCACACGAATGGCAAATACTAGAAAAAACCCACCCCGACTAGTCACGACTCGGCGGCTACCTACATAAGGACAAACAGAGAAGAGACAATTTGCAGGCGCGCAGCTGCACTGCACGGTGATCGGACGCACTCATCTGTCTCTTTCGCTCGCGCTAAAGTGCATAAAACAGATAGCGCGCGCCAACTTCAATTCATTCGAGCGTCGGCATTGCAAGTGAGCGCACACCGCGTACAAACGTTAATTGAAATCGGCAAAAGAGAAAGACAAAAGAAACAGTTAATCATAGTAGTGAATTTCGACATAATGAAGAGCTGCCTGAAGATCAGCTTCCAGGGCGAAGTGAGTTTCATCATTTGCGCCGCGGGCAGCAGCTACAAGCATATCATTGCCCACGGTAACTACAACAAACTTAAATTTACAACGGCAACCATAAAAAACAAATTTTTCTCTTTTAATCGCTACAGCCTGTGCCCGCTTCCAAATACCCGAGACCCAACGCGCCGGCCTGGTGCTCACCAACGGTCAGGGCTACGTCTTTGAGCAGCAGCTGCTTGAGTACTTTCTGCTGCTGTTCCCCTGCCCCGAGCTGATCTTTTACCTGCGCCTGGACTGGCAGAAACTGCGTCGTGCTCTCGTCGAGCCCGTTGCGCCCATCAAGCGCCGTCGCTCAGCAGACGATGCGCTCGACCAGCAATCGCATGCGGCTCAGGAGACCGACTATGTGGCCGTGCCGGTGCATCGCCAGAACTGCTTTATAGGCGCGTTGCCAGCCAGTAGCACAGCTGCTGGTGCTCCAGTGCGTCGCGAGAGCTGCTTCCTGCGCACACAGCATCAACAACAACAGCCGCAATCCACGCTGCGCAGACTCCGGCAGGAACAGGCTCAGTCGCAGTCTCAGCCCAAACGGCCGCGGCTGCAGCTGTGTTCCAAATCTAGGCGATCGGTTCCACCCGCCGTCCGACATGCAAAGCTGCACCTGGCAACAGCATCGCGCTCCATCCGCATCTAGCCGCAGGAAGTGCAGCTAATCTATCCCCTGACCACGATATTTTATGTGTACATAATTTTCCCAATTTATTTCCTTTTTTTGCTATTAGAATTAAGGCTAAAAACGCAGAGTCCATAAATAAAAACATTGCCAAAAGCCAAAGCAACTTTCATTTGAACATTGGACAAAAATTAAATTTGTTTTAGAACAGAAAGAAGTTGACGCAACTAGTCTAAAGCTAAGCCCTTGGAAAATTGATGTGGAAAACCAGAAACAAAAACAAAAGAACAAAAAAAAAAGGTTCCCAGATCACGCCCTTTACTCACCGTGCAATCGTACTTCTGGTAGGTGGCCTCCATGCACATGGCGTTTACCGTCGTTATGGAGACGTTCTCGCAGGGCGCCATGTCGCCAATCTTGAGCTGGACGCGCTGCAGATGATCACGCTGCCGCGACCAGCCGAGTGTGTTGCAGTTCGTCCAGATTTGTTCTGGTGTGCCCGATGGCTTGGTGGTCTTGGCCGCCTGTGCGGTGGCGCCTGCGCCGTAGTAGTTCACCTGTGGCGCACTGTCGGGCAGAGGGTAGGCGTTCAGCTGGGGAGCCTGATCCTCGGCGTCTGGCAGCTGCTGCAGTGCCTCGGCACGCGGCATTTGAGCTGCACTCGCTTCGGCTACCAGGTAGTCAAAGCCAGCGGCATTTTCTTGGTCGTCATTGGTGGCGTCCGAACCCTCCGGCTGTTGCGGCTCCTGCTGCGAGGGTATAAGGAAGAACTGCTGTGTCTCTTGGGCCAGCCGGCGCTGGGCGTGAGTGGCCAGTGGTGCTTCCAGGCGCTCGGCTACTGGCACATAGGCTCGCCGTTGCATGGGCGTCTGCTGCTGCTGGCGCTGCAGTGCGTCCGGCAGGCAAATGGGACGCACATGGTCCGAAAAGCTAACCGATGTCTCTAGCCGCACTAGCGCCGCTGTGGAACCCTCGACCGGGCTTTTAATCATGCCAATAATGCGGCGACGTTGTGTCCACGGCGCCTTGGCGGATAGCCGCACTGCACCCACAATGGCCATCCAGGTGGCCCGCGGCTGGCCCTGGAAGCAGCTCTCTGTAGTCAGCACCCAGTCCGGCGATATCAGCGTTCCATCGCAGACGTGTATGTCCTCACGAAACAACGCCACCAGCCACGGCCAATCGCCCGGCGCAGACATCTTCGGCAGCGATAGATGCTGCTTGGCATTGGGCAGCGCCGACTGGACTCCGCAGCGTAGATCCCCGCAGCCTACGTATAGCACCTGCCGCTTGGGGCAGTGGGTGCGTATGAAGCTGATCTCTGGCGCATGCGGATCCAAAACGCGCACATAATCCGACAGTTGTTCCGTATCATTTTGCACATCAAAGATTTCCACAGATCTGCGGCACAGGAGAAACTTTTGATTAACAAAAACATAATTTTACAAGTTTTAAAGTTTATATTCTGCAATTTATACTGCATAGTAAATTATTTTCGTGGTTTTACCTTTTTTTAAACATTTACCAAGTTGCTTGTCTACTTTTTAAATATGTTAGTTCATTAATTTGAATCAAAGTGTTGCCACCTGGCAAAAAAATCAACACACGGCAACGCCAGTCAATGTGCGAAAACTACAATATCGATTTCAGCAACCGATCGTCGTGGCGCTGCCACTTGCAACATGCTGTTTGCTACGTAACTTAACGTGTAACGTGCAAAACACTAACCGTTTTTTAAAAAAGCATTAACACGATATGGGTGCACTTACTCATAGCCCAGGGATTTACACAACGATTCGGAGACGGTCTGGCGTACTACCAGCTTCGCATCTCCCTCAAGGCCCTCGGCACACAGTTTGCCCACCACGCCTTTCTCGGAGAAGACAGCGTAGCCAGCGGCATGGAAGCGTGGCAAGTACGGCAACCACGGCTCCGGCTGCAGCAGATCCGCGGCCAGAGGAGCAATTGAAACTGTGTGTGGCGATAAGAAAACGGATAAGTAGTCTTCACCCGAAATGTTGCTCAGGAACTACTTACGGCAATCCTTTTCATCAGCCCCATCCGGACAATCGGCCTTGCCATCGCAGCGAGCCTTGCGCGGCACACAGGCGCGCCCGCGCCCACAATAAAGCGCATTGGGAGCGCAAAAGGCGCAACTGCGCTCATCGGACAAATCTGGACAATCGGCATAGCCGTCGCACAGGCGCGGACTCTGCACGTTGCTCTGCATGTCGCCCACACAGTGAGGCTTCTGCTGGCACGACTGCGTGCCCATCGACTCCGGGAAGCGTTCGCAGTCGAAATGCTGGCGGAAGCGGACAGGCAGACGGCCGCCGCATCCGGCCATAAAGGCCTCGCAGTACTCACGGCAGATCGCGCCCGGCGTCGGCTGCTGGCTGATGCCGTGGGACTCGCATGACGGCTGCAGCAGGCGGCAGACGAAGTCGTAGGCCTCGCGGAAGCACTCGCCGTCAACAAGCTCGCGGAACACGATGACATCCTCGAGCACCTGCTCGTAGCTAGCGTGACCCAGCAGATTTGGATAGGTGGTCACGTTGTAGCCAACGTTGCGGCAATAGTTCAGCTGCAGCGGCTCACAGCGACGCGGCAGCGGACGCGGCGTTGTGCTAGGTGGCTCCGTAGTTTCGTCATGACCGCCCAGCGGCGAGCTGGACATAATTGGCTCCTCGATCAAGCCGGTGGTTTCCTTAATGGTCACGCTCGACACATCTACGGTCATGTTAGCGAAATGCCGGCTCTGAGCATCGCTCAGCTCCTCGTGGAACAGCGCCAGCAGCTCCCCGCTGCTGACCAGACCCGCATACGGATCGAATATCATGTTGAAGTGCACGACAATATTGTTGTTGTCCTCGCTGCTGTAAAAGAGTGAAGATAATTAAGCATATAGCTAACAGCTGATTTATATGGTTCTTACCCATCCAGAGCGAGGATCTCGCTGCCCTCGTAGGCCTCACGAAGGTCCGAGCGTCGCAGCGTCAGATTGATGCGCTCCCGATAGTCACGTGCTTTGTGCTGAAAACGCAGCGAGTTCTGGTTGGCCAGCTCCATGCTCCACTTATCGTTGAGCACCATGAACTTGCCGCGGAACACGCGATCCGGCAACGGTTCCGGCCGAAAATATGTATCTGCAGTGGCCAAAAACAATCAGGGTTAGACAAACTCGGGGTTAGTTGGGCTCGCTACTTACAGCCTACGTAGACAAAGGCGCCAGCCACCAGCAGAGCAATCAGGAAGCCAGCTATCACGGCGCAGCCGCACTTCTGGCTGTCGCCCAGCTTGCGGCGGGTGAAGCGTATGTCAGAGTCGGTGGACAGCACGGACTCCGATTTGCGACGCAGACCATGATGGGCATGGTTATGACTGTGACTGTGCATGTGCAGATGGTGCTGTTGCTGTTGCTGTTGTTGCGCCTGATGATGCTGCTGATCGCGATCTCGCAGATCGACTCCGGCTACGGTTGCAAGTGCCGCTTGCCCGCCGCCACCATTGCTATGTGTGTGATGGGGCTTGTGATGCCGCGTGCAGCGTGTGTTGTGGAAAACCTTGGGTGGCTGTGATGCCGCCGCCGCCGGCAAGACGCCATTGCCATTGGGATTGCTTTGGACGAGGCCCTGTGGAAAAACAAACAAACAAATGATTAGTGACAAAGTCGAGACGGATTCTCTACGGCGCCGCTGGTCATTGACCACGAAAGCGCCTTAAAATTAGACGCGTTGATTTTGCGCCAAATCATGCCGTTAAATCATCCAACGAAACGAACGCCAACAACACGCCAAGTGCCATGGTAATGCACTTGAAAATGTTTATAATTTGGTTTTTTTGTGTTCACTTTTTTTTGTTTTTTTGTATTTTGGTTGCTGTTGTTGCCGCTGTGCATGCAAATGCAGCGCAATGTTTGCATGCAGCATGACGACCGCAGCATTAAACCAAGGAAACCGCACTTTAAGTTTTCATTTTTATATGAATTAATTACGGAACCAATTTGGCTGCTTACAGTTTTTCGTAATTTTTAAAAACGATAAGCGATAAATAAGAAAACCACTTATGCATGCGGCCAAACCATTTGGAGCCATCTGGCAACGCTCTGCAAACGCAGGCATGGCTCCCACGAAAGGATCAAAAGGTTGGCAATATTGCTTGAGGCCGAGCTAAGTCAGTAGAGCCGTTCTTTCAATTGGTTCAGAATGTTAAATAACGGTCTACTTGGAGATTCATGCGGTCGGTCGGTTTATGCTGCTATTGCGAAAGCCACAACACAAACACACAGTGTGTGCGCATAAACACACTTTAGAAAATTAATTAAAGCGCAAGTAAAGAAAATATAAAACAGCAACTGCCATGACGGGAGGGCCGAGCCGGGCCGGACCGCTGGCGGTAAACAGGTCGCGTCGCGGCCTACTTTTCTCTTCGTGATGCTGCCGCCACGGCCTGACATATGTACATATGTACATATGTGTGAATGTACGTATATAAGTGCATATGTGTGTGTGTGTTTGAGTGTGCACATATAACAATAATGAAATAAATGAGCAGCAAAAAAGCACAAAATGTAATTAAACATTGCGCGCGCGAGCGCATAAATGTTTTTCCTTATTTCATAATAAACATCTGCGTTTATTGACCATGTCGCACAAAAGCACAAATACACATATGCAGATACGCCAGTTTTGGGTTAACCTATTAGCGCCATTTGCATTCGTGTGTGTTGCAATTGAATACGGCAGCATTTCACTCGTCTCGGCTTTTGAGTGTCGTCTCGGGGCGAGTCAACCAAAAGTCACTCGGCCGCATAACGGTGCAGAGAGTGCGCGCACGTGCGCACACATTTCATATTACCTCACACACTCGCACGCATTCACTTCCTTCTTTCATCTGCAGTCTTACATGCTGCTTCTCCAATTATTGCACATCATTGCACAAACCTACATACACACACACACACACACATGGACACTCACTCACGCTTACAGCGTATTTTATTACATTTTTCGCTTAATTACCTTCCAATTGGCTTTGCCTCCATTTGTTTGCATCTCTTTGTTTTTGTCTTTGCTGCTATTGCGATTGCTGCAGTTGTTGTTGTTCTTTTTGTCAGCTGCCGCCATTGCTGTCGCTGTTGTTGTTGCTGTTGTCGCCGATGAATTTGTTACTGTTGTTGCCAGTGAATTGCCGCCGAGAGCATTTTTATCCGCATCGCGAGATTTTTTGATCTGTAAAATTAAAACACAAATTTTTCTTTAGCATTTAAACAACACAACTATTTCAGCCGTTTTGTTATTTTTTACGTTGTCGAATCTTACAGATATGGTAATGGGCACAACATGCGCGACCAACAGGTGCTAATTGTGGCGTGGTCACAAAATTTAACACACACACGGGACCGGGCAACGGTCTCGCGGTCGGGTTCAGGGAGGCCGTGACTCAAGCCCAACTAACTGCTCCAGTTGGGTTTGTTTTCATATTTCTTTAGCGGTTGGCATGCCAAAATAAAAAAAAAAATAAGAAACAACAACAAACAATAAAAAAAAAAGACTTAACAAAAACCAACGCCAGCAATGATGGCCCATAAACGAAGCCAATGTCAAGCGATCAGCGCCCCAAGCGACGTCGACGCTGACGTCGACGCCAACGTTGACGTTGACGTCAGCGGCAAAAGAAAGTTGCGACTGCGTTTCCCTTGCTCATCATTTTTATTTACATACATACCTATAAGCATTTACATATTTTGGCGCTGCTCTTGCTGAACTTTTATTTTCGATTCAGCAACTTTTACTTTGGCTCGCTATGTTGCTATCAACATTGGGGTATCAACAATGCTTGGGCGACACCAAAAGCGGCAGCCACAACAACAACAGCTACGCGGCCTATGCCACGTTTCGTTTTCGCTTTTCTTTCACAAGACTAATTAGGAAAATTCATTAAAAATCTACACCAACACACACACACACACACACACGTGCAGATGAACATTTCAGACAAGCGAGCATGAGTGCGGCTTATAAACATGTTTGAGCGCAACATGTTGCCGAGGCACAGTGGAGTCGTTGCATAAAAAAAAAAGATAAACAAACACATAAAACAATATTTGTATATTTAGCGAGAAAACCAATTAATATATTTAAGCTATAAGTAAAGTGTAATTAATAACAAATTTCAGCACGCATAACTCCGTATATAAATGTATATACATATATTTATGCAACTGCATTCGTGGGAAAGACTTGATGCCGCCCACTGTGTTAAGCTGCAATGTTGCCGTAACGTGTTTTTGGGGGACAACAGAAACAGCAGCAACAACAACAACAAAACACTTTCATTTCGCTGGCGACTTTGCCGCATTTTATTCGCCTTGGCTTTGAATTTTTGACTGCAGTTGGCACAAAAAAATTCGCTTTCGCTACGGCAGCAACAATAACAACAATAACAGCGACAAATATTGCAATGGCAAACAAACAATTTATAAATGCGCTTCTTCCACCAATGACACTTGTCAATGGCAAACGAGTTCGTGGCCTAAGTCTTTTGAACTTCGGCGCACGCTGCACTTTCACAGCGGACCCCCTTTGGCCCCCACCTGCTGCGCCTGCCGCCTGACCCCATGCCACAAACGAAAGTTGCAATTGCATTTGCTTGTTGCAAAGAGCACAAATTTCTATTTTTTTTTTTTTGTTTGTGGAATGTCGAATGCCCTCACGAAAATCATTAGGCAATCTTTTATTTGCTGCAATTTTTTGACCTGGAATAGAACTTTGTTTATGATAATTATTATTTTTTAGACTGTTTTTCGTTAGTTTGTTGGGTTGGGTTGGCTTTCCCACGTGCCGCATAGCTGGCAAAATATTTTAATTTCTTTGAGAAATATTTTTGCATTTCTTACAACTTTGAGAACAATGCACAAAAAACTCGCATATGAAGAACATGAGAAATAAATGAATATAAATATACTTAATATAAATAGGGAGAAACTATAAGAAGTATATAGTCAACGTATTTTGAAAATATATTAATTGGATTTCTTTCTTTACTTTGCACAGCATTTATAATATAAACTAAACAAAGCTGTAAATATTTTCATATAATCTAACATTGTTTCTAGTTTGTCTAAGCCCCTACGCCAGCTTGTACCCGGCCTTGCTCGGCCAAGATACTTTGTAAACTAATGAAATGAATATATCAAAAACTGTAAAAACGTCTTCAATAAATGTTCGAAAAAAATTGTTAAAAAGTAAACAGTGGTTTTTTGCACAAATTTTCCACACTAGCGGTTCGGGGGTTTTCAAAGAGTGAGCACATAACATTACATAAGGTCAGTCTATCAGTCAGCAATGTATATTTGTCTTTAAGTTAAAAGATATCTGAAAACTTTCGCGTCTTTTCCCCATTCAATTTGAGTTTTTTAAGCCATTGCGGAAACATCTCTAGAGGAGTGAGTTTTTTTTTCTTTGATATTTTTATATTTCCGCTATGCTGAATCTTACAATAATCCATGTGCCAAAGCTATATGCAAATCATAAAGTTGTGTGAATCATGGGTTACACAAAATGTTGGCTTAACAATGATAACAATAATGAGACAACAACTACGAGAGCGGCCATAGCCCAGTAGCCCAGAGTCACAAGATTTGCGGAAGTCGTCGGAGTATTTGGCCAGA
The DNA here is from genome assembly GCA_004143845.1 of Drosophila lacertosa. NCBI lineage: Eukaryota > Metazoa > Arthropoda > Insecta > Diptera > Drosophilidae > Drosophila > Drosophila lacertosa. The sequence goes on from SCDZ01000044.1 coordinate 568,400, forward strand.
AATAAACACAAATGAGTGCGTTAAATGGCGTATTATGAATAAGGCAATGATTCGATTAATAATACCGGCAGCGACGGGTTGTGCAAACATGGCCAACGGTTAAATTAATTGGCACAAACGAAGCAGAAGGCGAGATATGAATAATGGGCTAGTCAAAGTAATTAATTTTTAAATATAAATGATTTAACAAAATGATTGAAACTTATGAATGCCTTTTTTAATTTAGCTTTTGTTGAATATTTATTTTTGTATTTGTGCGTATTTTTAATTGAGTTGCGTTAACTTTTAATTTATTTTAATTTTATTTAATATATTTAATGGCTGTACACAATAAACACGAAATAATTGTTAACGCTTTTGTTTACGATCTTAACGCTCATTTTGATATTATTAAGTAATTTTCTTCTACTCGAAAACTAAGCTAAATTTAAAGATCGTTTAATCAGATTTCAAAATTCCAAACTTTCAGTTCTTAACTCGAATAGGAATTTCAAGGGAAAATTCGAAGGCGACAAGCTTTTAGGGTGAGCCTAATGGAAAGGGCATTGAAACGGAAATCGTTAAGAGGCAGCCGCAGCAGCCACGTGCGGACACTCAGCAGCAGCTGCGACGGTGACAGTGACAGCTTTTCACCAGTTTCCCTTTAAGCAAACAGCTGCCGCAGACGTCGCTTTTGGCAGCAGCTGCCACTCAGTCGTGACGAATTAATAACGGCCACAAAATGCAGCCAACATTGGCGACCCCACGGCGAAAGCGCCACAGTGCAACGGGCCACATTTTGTGGACAGGCTGCAAGCTCCAGCTCCCAGCTCCAACTGGCTGCCACGCCTCTTAAGACAATGTGCGTGACTGCGATTGTCGACGGCGCCTTTTGCCAGGCGACAACGACGTGACTGTGGCATCAACCAAAGTCATCGACGCCGATTTTCCAAGCGCCAATAGCTGCGTTTTCTTATACACTTTTTATTTTGGGTGTGTTAACAGCTTAAACTAGAGAGCTGACTCATACGAAACGAGCCAACTGGGCATGGCCAATGCCACCTACATCCGAACTAGCGATGGACTTTTATTTTACAAGTCAGCCCGCGATCACACGACGCGGACTGCAATATCCCCTTAGTTACTAAACGGACAACGGTCGATTATCAATTATCGCTTATCGATTTTTTTTAGTTCTTCATAGTTGTGTCCTAACCTAATTTGCAATCAAACACTTTTGCAAATCTTGTTTAAAATTTTTACATTTTTGTATGTAGTATATACTTATTATTTGTTCTTGTTATTTCCATAAATTTGTATTTGTTCCATAAATAATGCACATTTTGAGTCGTGTCACGACAGAAAGCACGACACGCGCTCTGCCCTGTTTAAAGCATATGCTTAAACACACACACACACATAGGTAAATATGTATACAGACGTTTTACAAGCATTGCAAATTAAAATGCAATGCAACAAGCTGCGCATCTAGACAATTTTACAATTAAACAATTTGGCAATTTAACAATATAACAATTCCAGCACAACGATTTGGCCTCGTCTGCGCCACTTAACTGGGCTCTGAGGTCTTGTAGCTTTTGTTTTGCATTCAAATGAAGTAGAAAGTTCTACAACAACAATAATACTAGCAACAACAGCGACAACCAAAGGTGAACATGTCCACCAAAATACGAATACGAACACAATTAATTAAAATGCCGCCGGGCGCCTTCTTGACATTTATCTCTCTCTCACTCTCTGCTATCCCCGTTCCCCTCTTCCCATTCCCATTCGTTGTCTGTTCTGTTTTCAGCTAAACCAACAAATTGTTTATTCAGACTGTGACTTAAGGTCTGGGAATGAAAATGGATTTGTGGGTGGATTTAGTCATTTGTATGGAAACAATGCTAGAAACAAAACAGAACAAATAAATCCAACAAGAAAGCAAGCTCTGGGTTGTGCGCGGCTAGCAGATACCCTAATCTATATAGTCTTCAGTCAAACTGTTTGAGTCCACAGATGCAAATTCATGAATTGTATGTATGTATATGTATGTTTCTCTAATGGGTTCAGAAATGTTTTTTACCTCATATTACACTCATTTACACGAAAACAATTTACCCATTTCACGCACAAACGGGGCCAAAAAGATCGCATAATAAGCTGATCTTCATGCATATAAATTATAACTTTTTTTATATATGTATAGCTCACAATTTTCGGGGGGTTCATTGAATTTGTGTGCTGTTGCCAGCATTTTAAGCAGATCGTATAATGAAGATCAAAATGCGAGCATTTCTTTTGTATGTAACACAAACAAATGCCTTAAAGTGGGATCAACGTACCAAAAATATAAAAATACACCGAAAAGTACTACGTTTTATTCAACTGTGATTCTAATTTGAATACATATTTAGATTAACAGAACAGTTCCAATAAGTCAAAATTCTAATTGAAATAAAAATAGAACTGCGAGTTGTTTAACACTTTAATCTCCAATCAGATACCTGTACATATTTACCTACATATGTATGTGTTTGTTTGTTCCAATTGGAGATGTTGCTTAAAAACTTATCTTTTTATCAGTTTAAATAAAACTCACACAGTTTACAAACTAGCACAATATTAAATGCACACATTAGTGTTATTATTTCAGTATCTAATTAGATATTATCTGACTGATTTTATAAATTTAACTAAATATTGCACTGCGTCAAACAACCAATCAAAATGTAGTTGAAAATCCAATACGTTTACAGATTTATCGAACAATAAGATGTGTCCTTCGATAACCACACAAATATATCGATTGTATGACATAACAAATTGTTTAATTGTGGCGTGAGAGCTTAAAAGCCAAAAGTTTGGTTAAGCGATGCGTGCAATTGTGTGTGTGCGTAAATATGTATGCATGTATGTATGTATGTATGCACATACAGACATATGTTCATTGCGTTTGAAAACAGTTCAAGGTTGTCCCCAATTTGTATATTGATTGCCCCGCAAACATAAATTTTAATTTCCGCTGCCAAATTTGCATTGTCCAATCCAATTTCATCGGGTTTTGCAAAAGCACAAGCACACATAAACGGACACACACATGCAAAACACGGTTGCAGCAGGAAAAGCACCAAAAAAAAAGTTACTCAGCGAAAACGCAGTAAATTGGTCAGCGACGCCAACGCAACGCCAACGTCGACGCTGGCGCTGGCACAGTTCAAGGCTAAACGAATTGCACGCAGCGCTGGCAGCACGTAAAAGTCTCGGGTGTAGCTGCGCCCCTCGAATTAGAGTCGGCGCAAAAAAAAAAGAGGAAAAAGTAATTTGGCAATAGGGCGGCCACAATAATAATAATAAAGCACGGCGAATTGGAAAGTAAAGGGCGCTCACACACATGTACGAAATATACATACATATGTATGTACATATGGCTGTGCATAAGCACGAATATTCACAATCGAAAGGAAATTCAATTTTAAAAACATTCTCATACACACGCACACTCACTTACAATAAATCGCAGCTGTCGGCGTCGCTGCTTGTGTATAAAAGTCATAAAATGCTTGAAGCTGACAACAACAACAGCAACGACAGCGACAGCAGCGCTGATGATGAACAAACAATCAGGCGCTGCCAACGAATTGTGCTACTTTCTTTGCCAGCAGCCGCAGTCGCTGCCGCAGTTGCCGCAGCAGCGTGGTCGACGTCTTTGTTAAGACTGTGGAATTGCACATGATTGTTGTTGGTTTTGTCATTATTGTAGGCTATCCTCATTGTTGTTGTTGCTGTGTGCTGTTGCCTTTTGCTTCTAATTTATTTCAATGACATTTTTAAAATAAGACAAATGCAAGCCCACAAAAAAGCTTCAACCCAATGCTGGCTGCTGCGCTGTTCTGGCAGGGAAAGTTCATACAATTGTGCATATGTATGTGTGTGTGTAAAGCCAACATATAAATGCATGTGCGTGTGTCTCTGCACAGCGTTGCCATTAGCGATCGTTTAGCGGGTGGCCAGACCGATGCTGGTAGCCGCCATGAAAGGTCACTCAAGCTGCCTCTCAACTTTTGCGCTCAATACAACAATTGCACTCAATCAGAGAAGCACAAGAAATTAAGAAGAAGAAGAAAAACAGAGCATGGCTTAGAAAATACAAAGTATGTATGTATGTATTTGTAGGCAACACAGGCTATTGTTGTACTACACGCTTGCAAAGTAAAATGAGTATATTGGATTCGTATAATGATGATTCGTATAGTTTTATAGCTAGAGTCATGCAATTTTTCAGATGGATTTTAAATGAGCTCTTCGCAAGCTAAACTTTTACCAGTTGTTAATTTTGATTATTGTAACGCTGTAAACGAGTATTGCACTGTCGGTTACACCCGACTACCAAGTTTTGATTTGCTATTTTTTTCTAGTCGTTGCTGCTGCTGCTGCTGCTGTCGTTTGGCATTTGCCAAATGGCAACAACATTTTGTTGAGCGTTGTTGTTGCCGCTGAACCTGTTGCAGCGCATGCCCGCAAAATGCGAGCGGAAAACTCGCTGCTTTCGAGGCGGCCGCAAATAATGCTATGGAAATATGTGCTTTGTAATTTTGTGGTGTAAAATTTAGATGTGAAGATGGAGCCTAGGCAGAACAAGAGTTGAACACGTGTCGCACTCGGTTTTAACACGTCGTGTTCGTGTTTAACACAAAAAAGGGCAGACTTAATGCGTGTTCGCGCCCCTAACAACTTTTATTAAAATAGTTTTAAGAAAAGGTTAAAGACTTAACATATAGGCCAAAATTCATGAACTCTTCAGTAAAAATAGTAATAACGAAAAAATTTCTAATATATGTACTATGTACGTACATGCATATGTATGTATGTATGTACATATTTTCAGACGTTTTTTACCCTATAAAGTAATAGTATTATATTGCTTTATTTGCTTTATAAATTTATTAGCGTTTAAAAGAAATATCTTTTTAGCGGAGAAATGTATTTACAAGATGATGGATTTAGATTTGATGATATAATTTTTAAATGTTTAAAAAGAAATTTGGCGTATCTATTACGCTCTATTAACAGCTGAAACTATATACTATTTAAAGAGGGCCATATAAGTTTATTTGTATGTCCGTCTTTTAGTTGCAGACAGATCATATGCATATACATATGTACAGTATATTTTTTGTATGAAAAATTGAATTAAGTATTAAGTAAGATTCTTTTATAAATATGTAAAAGAATCATTTTGGATTAAACTGAAGTCAAGTCAGAGTATTTTCGTTTTTACTCACACCCACCTGGAGCCCGCTGGATTTTCTGGCTGTTGTGCAGCAATTAGGGCTTTTTTTAAATTCGAACTATAGATGGAAATTTATAGTTGCCGGTTGCGGTGCCTTATCGGGCTGGGGCTTGTTTGGTGGGACCGGTGTTGGGGGTGCCGCAGTGGGTGTTGGGTTGGGGCGATGGCGTCAGCCTAGCCGCTGGCCTGCTCTTTTGTCGATTGTGCAAAATAAAAAAATAAAAAACAGCAACAGCAGCAATAATGGCAAGAGCAAGATAAGCCTGGCTTTAAGTTGGCGCAGACAAACCGACAACTGAAAGTTGTTGCGTTTTTCTAAGCCAAACGAGTTTGTTGTTGTTGTTGTTGTTGCTGTTGTCGCCGCAATCACTTTTGGCCGTGCGAGTTATTAGAGTCTAGACTAGACTTATTGGAATGCTTGCCACACACATACAAACAAACATATGCATATCTGCATAGGCACATGCTATACATACATACATACATACATACATAGTTATCTGACTTAAATTACCGCCAGCGATCACAAGCTGCAAATTGCTCAATAGTTAACAACAACAGCAATATTGCACGCCCTGCAACTACAACAAATAACAATAACATTCAGTTAACAAAAAACAAAACAAAACGAACGTTGTCATAGGGTGTAACCGACTGCTTAATACTCAATCAGAGGCACGAAACAAAACATAGAAGTATTTCAAACATATACAAAACCAAATCGATCTACAATCGATTGTTAAAAACTGCACGCAATAATAATAAATAGATGGATTGGATAGAGTCGCATTTGCAAATATACCAAGTTTTATGTCTCTATGACGGAATATACCCTGTTAACATCAGCAACAATAATTTGGTCAGTGAAAACCTTGGTTCAGTTGCCGTCGTCTGCATTGTTGTCGGTGCTGCTGCTGTTGATGTTGTTAACGGCGACACATTTTGCTTTGGAAAAATTCTCACCGGCAGCAGCAAGAAAACAAAAGCCAAAACTTCCAACTTCATTTCACAAACAAATTTAGACATGTCATTAAGTTGGCAGTCAAAACAACAACAGCAGCAGCAAAAAAAAAATGAAGCATTTTGCATTAAAACAGTTGCAAATTAAAATAACAACAGCGGCAGAAACAGCAACAAACAAAAGACGTCAACAACGCACGCAGCTGAAAAAAAAAAATACTTTTGATTTCTTTTGATATAAAACAGCAGCGCAGCAAAGCCATAAAAGAGGCGGCAAAATGTTAACGGCCATGCGCCCAAAGCAACAGCAACAACAGCAACAACAGCAGCAGAAACAGCGTTGCCAGCTAAAGTAAGTTACTAAGGCAAATTGGCTTATAACGGGACGAACTTTCACTGGCTTATGGATGCTGTCTGACTGATCGCCCATCAGCTTTCTGCGGGGCGTGCCCGAGTGCTCGGCCTTATAATTTCCATAATTTTCACAGTGGCAGCATCCACTCTTTGTACAAATGTACGCATGCTTGCATTTATTTGCCGCAGATTAGGACTTGCAGTGCCGTTACTTTTCCATCGGATCAACTTGTTATCGATTGTAGAAAGACACCACTCTGATTGCATAATCGATTAACAGCTTATTTGACAAATGGCCAGTTGAGCTTTTTATGCTGTCCGCTTGACGTTTTTTTTTTTTGCACTTTTACTTTTGTTTCAATATTCATTAACGTGGCAACATTTTCAACTATGTTAAGCGACAACAACGATTGGAAAACCGTTTAACTACAACGAAAATGGACAAGTTGCTAACGTCTTTGGCGTCAGTCACTTAAAGTTAGTTACTAAATCACAGCAGCAACAAAAGTAGCTGACAAAAATTAACAAGAAAAAAAAAACCATAACAAACAAGATTACATTGGTAATAAGTGCCTGACTAAAAAATACACTGTTTAGCCTGGTAATATACATACCATATATTTGTTATTATTTTAATGGTTTCGGTGCGCTTTCGTTTTGAGATTAGCTGGAATCGTATTAAGATTTTCTCTTTCTGCTCAAATTAATTTTATTTCTTGTATATTAAGACTTTATATAAATATTATAACAATAAGAACAGAATGCGCAATGAGAATCTCTGCCATTTGAGAATTTATATGTTTAGCCGCTAACAATTCCGAAGCGAATATCTTAAGACAAACATACGTTAGCTTTCGGGGTACCCAAGATCAATGCGTTTAGATAGACTGAAAGAGCGGTAAGAGTCAATAACATATTTTATGGGCACGTTGTTGCTTTCTTCTGCTTTCTGCATATATTTACACAAGCTAATCGAACATTTCTTATATAAGTTTCTATAAGTCTCAGCTGAGTTTTTTACAATCTTTCAACATCAATAAATCAAGACATGGCAGAGAGATTAAAAAACCTGTAGAACCTGCGCCATTGTTAATAAGTAAAACAGCTACTTATTTTGCAGGTTTTTAGCGTTATGTATGAGTAAGTTTTTGTCTGCAAGCTTATGCTAGGGAAATTGTTTGTTCAGCGGTCGTTAGCTAATTGGGCTAGCGACAACTCACCTGGCTATTACTGCAGTAGTAAATGTCCGACATCCTGGAGCAGCGTTCTCTGCAATGTGTCAGCTGTTGTTGTTGGTGGTGGTGTATTTTTCACTTAACGGCAGCGTTAGCGGCTGCATGAAATGAACATGACCGCGTTCTGAGCGGCGGCGGCGGCGACGGCGGCAGGTGAAACAGAAGCTTTAGGGCAGCGCGTCCAACCAGTTTTTGTCAATGGTCACTTAAAAAAGTGTCACACGACCGCAATTGTAAGCGATACTAAGATACTGATAGCGATATATAAGATATATAAACATATATTTATATATATATACATATATATATATATATATATATATGTCTTGCGCAATAGCTTTTGAAGCCTGAGATCTGAATCAGATATTCCGCATGCCAAGCAAATAGCAAATTTAACAGAAACAAAAACAAAAACAAAAACAACAACAAAAACACATCAGCAGCAGCGTGCTGCACTTCACGCTCCGTCTTGCAGAACACTCACTCGCCTTTTGGCCAAACGAGAGCGCACGGCACACGGGACACGGGACACGCGCACCTTTCCCAAAGCGTTGAGAGATTGCGACTGGCGATAGAGCGGGACAAGCGACAAGCGACCGTCTCTGGCCAAGTTTAAAAGCTGACTGTCTTGAGAGCTCCGGCTAACAGCCAACAGCCAGCAGCCAACCAGCAATCAGTGAGCAACTTCTTCGGCGACGCAACCGCAACGAAAGTTGTTGTAACCAGTTTGTCAGTTTTTTCGTTGCGGCCGTTCAGTTAACCGAACAGCATCATTGACAGCCACTCTGCCGATTAGCGCAAAGGACATGCATTTAAGCCGGTGATTTATGGTGAAAACGAATTAATGAAACGGGTCGCACCTGTTCACGGTCTGTGCGGGCGGTGGGCCGACAAGGACGTCGAGGCGAGTGGCTGGGCAACATTTGGACAATGGGCGTAAATCAGTTAAACTTAAACTTATATATTGACAGACTGTAAAATAAATACAAGTTGAATCTCTTTACACAGCCAAGGTGGTAAGAAATTTAAAAATCTGAATAGCAGAATTGTTCACTCCCCATCGATTTATCATATAAATTTTACAACAAGTACAATATTTTAAATTCATTTAAATATAAGAGCAATTTAAATTTAACTAATTTACTTATAAGTTATCTTATGGAAAAATAATATAATTTTTTTAGCATTGCACGATCAAAAGTAAATGCTCCCATATGTTTACCGTAAAATATGGGCAAAAACAACAATATAACGTATTATAAATCTACTCAACTGTTTGACCTAATTTTTGAATTTACGGCGCTGGTGTTGCCACCTGCCATTAAGTGCAGTGCTGCCACTTACGAACAGCTGTTGTGGACGACAACTGCATGCATATCGATTATTTTATTTTTGGGTGTTATGCTATCGATTTTTGAGCACCTGGGTGGAATTTTTTGTTGTTATTTTGTTGGCACTTGATTTGATTTTCTGTCCTCTATGCTATGATATAGCAGTTTATGTCCACTAAGTAACACCTTGTGATGGCGCGCAATGTGCTAGAGAGCAGCCTGTTGGGCGCTGGTTTCAGTATCATCTTTCAGGTGAGACAGCCGCTACCCAAATCGCTACCTTGGAGAATGCGCAACGCATGAGTCAGAACTTGAATATACTGTTGTTGTCAATGTCGTTATCTTGCAGATACTGTGCCGCATCCTAACGTTCGGCATCAATGCCTACATTGTGCGCAATGTAGGTCGCGAAGTGCTGGGCATTATGAATGTGCGCCTGCTGCTGCTCGAGAGCACGTTGCTCTTCTTGTCGCGCGAGGCCATCAACCGGGCGGCGCTGAGCGCCAACTCTCAGCAGCGCGACAAGTGCTCGTGGGCGCAATTGATCAATCAGATGTGGCTTACGTAAGTGCCTGCCAACGGTCACAGCTCCCTAGCATCCTGACAACCTAAAATTACTCTTTCCCCTTTTATGCAGCGTGCCCATTTGCGCTGTTCTGTGCGCTCCGTGCCTCTACATTTGGCTGCACTGGCTCTCGGCAGTGGACGCACCATATAGCGCACAATACGAGTTTGCTTGCTATGCTGTGGCGCTGTCCTGCGTCTTGGAGCTAGTTGCCGAGTCTGCAGTTTTTGTGGCCCAGGTCTTTTGCTTTGTCAAGCTGAAGATTGTCCTCAATACGTTGCACATTTTTGTCCGTTCAGCCATTTTTCTGTGGATTGTCATAGGCGACCGCAGTGCGGCAATTAACGCATTTGCCATTGCCCAACTGGCCAGTGCCCTGACCATAGTCCTGGGCCAGTACGGCTTCTTTCTGTACTACATTGGGCGTTTCAATGACTACAAGCTGCAGCAGCAGCAGGCGCGCAAGAGTAAGACGGTGCTCGTGGAAAGCTCTTGGCACCGTTCACTGTTCGACCACATGGACGACTTCCCGTTCACCAAGCTGTCGCAGCTGCTGCCGGGTGTACTGCGCTGCTCCGGCGATGGCGCCTTTTTCAACCGAGAGCTGCAAACGCTGACGCTCAGCTTTGTCAAGCAGGGCGTACTCAAACAAATACTTACCGAGGGCGAAAAGTATGTTATGTCCGTTTCGCCGGTGCTCAGTTTTGGCGAGCAGGCCACCTACGATGTCGTCAATAATCTGGGCAGCATGGCGGCGCGCTTTATATTCCGCCCGATCGAGGACAGCGCCTATTTCTACTTCACGCAAACCATCTCACGTGATACACGCCTGGCCAAACAGCCGCCGGAGCGCGTGCGTCAGGCGAGCAACGTACTGAACAATCTGCTGCTGGGCGTCAGCTCCATCGGCCTGTTGGCGTTCACCTTTGGCCAGAGCTATTCGCACACGCTGCTGCTGCTGTACGGCGGTGAGGATTTTGTTGCCGGCGGACTGCCGCAGCGTCTGCTGCAGTGGCACTGTCTGGCCATCTATCTGCTGTCCGTGAACGGCATCAGTGAGGGTTACATGTTTGCGACCAACACCAGTCGGGACATTGACAAGTACAATTACCTGATGGCAATATTCTCCATAAGTTTTCTTGTCTTGTCGTACATACTGACGGGTATTTTCGGGCCTGTCGGATTTATCTTTGCCAACTGCATCAATATGCTGGGTCGCATTATCTACAGCACTAGGTACATTCATCAGCAGTATCAGCCACTGGGCCTGAATCCCCTGCAGGGGCTATGGCCCGGCAAGCTCTTTGGTGGCATGCTACTGCTGGCCGGCCTCATTTGCTACTGGGTAAGTGTGTGGCAATATAGGAGACAGTTACTTCTGATTAAGAGTTTACTAATTGCTATTGTATTTTAGTGTCAGAATGCAGTTTTTAGCACGCATATGGGCGTGGGTTTGGTAACGGGGATTCTGTGCCTGTTTGCCTGGGCTCTGGCGCATCGGGATCTGATGCTTTTGGCATGGAAGTACGGGCGCCGCATAAAGATTGAATGAAGCTAAAGCCGAAACTGTTTGTTTACCTCTATTGCTGATGTTACTCGAGCTCTCTTTCCTAGGCAGGGGCACTCACTACCTTTGCGACCATAACGTTGGAAATAACGTCTATACTTACTTCCCACAATATATCTAGTTGAAAATACATTAAATTCTAGTTAAGTTATTGTACATTTAAAATAGTTGAATTGCTTAACTTTAGTGCTTTTCGCCGCAAATTGTTAAAGACGCATAAAAAGACATCGAATTAAAAGAAACTAATAAAAAAATTTTAAACAATTACATTCGATAAATTATCATATAATAGAGACAATATATAATATATTTTCAAACAATAACATCGTCTATACATGTATGTATGTATATCAATCATATATGCATGTATTTTATATGTACCTATCCCTGTATTCTTTCATATTCTGTGGTAAGGCGCGCGCTTGAAGGCGAATTTCTGCAGAATACAAAATATCGAACCGATGCGTACTCATTTGCAGTATCGATACCTTATCGGATTGTACGTTAAACAAGCGGCGAGCGCGCATTGCAGCCACACAGTCAACAACGTTTTTGTTTGGTTCCAGTGGCAGGCAAAACATTTCAGCAGCTCGACATGAAGCGCGGCAAGGACGAAGACAAGGATGATGTTGTTGCTGGCAGTAATGCAATTAACAACAACAATAACAACAACTCGAAATTAAATAACAACGCTTCACCCAACATCAGCAGCGGCAGCAACAGCAATGATGCCAACGGCAGCGGCAACACGCCAGGCACTGTGCGTACCACGGGCCGCGTCAAGGTAACGTACCATTAAATTAGACACCATTTAGCACTGCTCTGATCTCACAATCTGACATCCGCTAGAAACCGAAACAAGTTTACGATCCATCCGACAATTACATATCACGAGGATCTCGCAACTCTTTACCGGCACCAGCGCCATCACAAGGCCAGCCTCCGTCACCCGCACAGAATACCAGCGCAATCCAGCAGCAACAGCAGCCACAGCCGCAACAAAATGCCCAGACTGTGCCAATGGATGGCATTGAGGTGTCGCCTCAGTCAGCTGGAAACACAAACGCTAAAGATGAACAAATCGAGACTGTATCAATGCCCAGCGCAGAGCAGCTGCGCAACTTTGATACCTGCATGAAGTGCGGCAAGAGCGAGGCAAAGCGCGGGTCCGGCTATAAAAGTAACTTTCTCACCTGCAAGGCCTGCACCCTTAAATGTAAGTAGCTGCGCAGCTTCCATTTTTGCCTGCGTTGTTTAAGCCGCAGCCATTATTTCGTTTTGCAGGGCATTTTACCTGCCTGCCCATCACGTTTGAAACCCTAACCAATGCGCGCAAGAAATACAAGTGCGAGAAGTGCCGACGCTGTCGCATTTGCATGACGACAAAAGGCGGCGAGAGCGTTAAGGAGCTATTGATGTGTTGTGCTTGCGCAAATGTCTACCATCTGGATTGCCATTGCCCGCGTGTGAAGCGCGCCAGGCTGAGTGACAGCAAATGGAAGTGCTACAGCTGTGATCCCAATTACAATTCATTGGAGTCTGATGATGATGTTGCCACAGAACAGCCGGATTCGCCGCCGCGTAAATTAAAGACTGGACGCAAGAAGCGGGCCACTTCTGATCCAGCTGTTGTCGTTGCCAAGAAGTTGGCTTCAAACCATGTGCTGACAAAGAATGGCAGCGTCGAGGATTTCAGCAGTGCCATCAAGTTAGCCAATATTTCCGCACGCACAGTGACAGCGCTGCCCGAGAACGAGACCAGCCAAGCCACTGATGAAATGTCGAAGGCACCACAGTGCCTGTCGCCGTCTTCACCGGGCTCGGGGTCAGGCTCAGGCTCCGTTGTCGAACTATCCAGCTCCATAGAGGACAAAGAGAATGGAGAGAATATAAGCAGAGATGCAACAGCGGTTCCTGAATGCAGCCAACAGTCTGTGCAGAACTGGAGCGTTGACGAGGTTGTTAGCTATATGAAGAAATTTTATCCGCGCGACGCTGGCATCTTCAAGACCCAAGAAATTGATGGTGCCGCATTATTAGTGCTAACACGCCAGGATATCATCGATCGTTTCGGCTTGAAGCTCGGCCCCGCGCTGCGCATTTACGAGCTGGTCCTTGGCTTGCAGAGCTCGCTCGATGATGTTGCTCTTGCCTGGTGTGATTAGTTCTTAGGTCGCATTCTTAGTTTTCTATTATTTTTGTTTAGTTTTAATTTAGCGCATGCTCAGAAGTAGAAAAAAATACTCCTTTAAGTTCGTTAGTTAGGATCAAAGAAGACGTACCTTTTAATTTTCTCATTGGTGGTACTAATTCGTATGTATATGTTACGGCAGAATATTACTAACATCCTTTTATTTGTATTTCCTTTGTATATGGGGCTAATAGTTATGAAAATACTATACAAACAGCACATCTAATTTAATTGAGTGTATAATTATCTTGATGATTGATTTACAAATATGTTTACAAAGACAGTTTATCTATATATATAGTATATATATATATAATATGTAATATATATATATATCTTTTTTTTCTATGCTGATAAAGAAAATAAATGTTCTCAACACAAACGCAGATTTACAAAAGGTTTATCTGGGCTTGCTTATAAAGTTATTTTAAAACATGTTTCCACATCCTGTATTTTTTTTTTTAATATTCCTAAGTCAACGACCACCGAATTGATTTATTATAAAAATATAGTTGTAAGCCTTATTCGTTTTTAAAATAAATAAAAGACTCCAAATTCATGTTAATTATGTGCGCTTGAATAATCTCTTATTTTTACAATAAAAAGCTATATTGCATAGATTACTGTGTATATCATAATTTAAATAATCGACTTTCACTGAATAAAATGTTTAAGGATGCAACGGTCAAATTTATGCTATTAATTTATTCGTCACAAACAATTTGGTGAGTTGACTGGCGCAGGCCGTGTGAGCTATAAATATATAATGTGGACCCGAGCATTTCGATTCGATCAATGGGACTTAACGTTAATATACATATAAATATATATATATATATATATATTTATATACACATACAAACGGATGTATGAGGGTGTGCAGGAATGCGAAATGCTTTCGCATCGAATATCAGAAGCAGTACAAATATCACGTTGAAGTTCACGCAGGATCAACGTCAATTGCCCAAGGCAACAGGAAAACAAACGACAAGAAAATACTGTTGGAAAATTTTGTTGATGTTGCCGTGGATAAGACTGGGCAGCGGTTGCATTGTTTTATACGCGCGGCAGTAGCTTCTCCTCATCGCCAGGTCCACTGTGCAATGCGGGCTTGGCCTGGGAACGCGCTGGATCATAGCCGTAGAGGAATATCGAGGCAATAACCAGCATCGCACCGGCGCTGAACTGTAGCGTGAGATTGAAATTGAAAATGTAGATGGATGCGATGCAGGAGAAGATGATCGCCAGCGATGTGGCGAAACCTTTAAGTATATTGTCCGCATACTTGACTACCACGGCCACGATTAGGCCGCCGCCGGCCTGCAGCAGCACCAGGTACCAAACGAACAGATCATAGCCATGGAAAAAGCCCTGGTTATAGATGCGACTGCCGTCGTTTATAAAGCACGTAATCAGTCCAAACGGTATGCTCAGCAGGCTGAGCTGAACGTTGCGCATCCACACGGAGATTTCGGCGCCCTTCAGTATCTTTTCAAAGTAGATGCCCGCAAAGCCGGACAAGAAACAGGCGCCCAATGCCGCCCACAAGCCCAGCATACGATTCTGGGCGGGCGCCAATGCAGCCGCCGAAAGTGTTGCCGTTGCCGCTGTTGGATCGGGAACGGAATCGCCACTGCTGCCGCCATCAGTCTGTGCCAGCTGCACCAGCACAATACCCAACACCAGCAACACCAGAGCGCCCCATTGCGTGTTGAACAGCCGTCGCCTTAGTATGACAACGGCGAACATTGCGGTAGTCAGTATTTTTAGCTGGTATGTGACCTGGTAGGTGGCCGCGTCCAAATGCGATGCGGACACGTACAGCAGATTGTTCTGCACAATATACACCAGCGACGGCACACACACCTTAAGCGTGTCCAACGGATTGGCGATTATTGTCTTGTGCAATGAGCGCGCAAAGCGCTGGGCATCTTTGCCCTCCTCATTGAAGACCAGCACCAGGCAGGTAATCAGCTTGACGAACTCGGCCATCAGCACGGCTGTAAGATTCAGAAAAATGGTTGATAGTCCAAAAAAAACGCACTAATATTGTGGAACATAAATCAGTCAAAGCAATGCGACTCACGCACACACACACACACACACATATATACAGCAATACACCCGCATGCAGGAAGTAAAGCACATACTGTGCTTATCAGCATTAGTTGTTGCTGCTGTACTCGACTCTAATTAAACGAACCTTTTTGCGGCCTCATTATAATTAACTAACCATTCAGTTACAGCGTGTGTATGTGTGTGTTTGTGTACGTGTGTTTGCCAACAGCGCATTTGCTTACGTTGTCTATGCAATATCACCTGTGGAGCTGAGGAATATGTCGCCCGGCCGCGTGCGGGCATAGCGCATGCTGAGACCCAAGATCGCATTCTGGAGCGTCAGTGTCAGCAGGCTTATGTATTTCAGAGTATTGGCGTTCACTGTGCGAGTAGAAAGAGTGGTGGTCAGCATGTTAGTGTTGATGGTCAGTCGCCGTTAAAAACTAAGGCTAAAAACCAAATCCACTTACCGTGTATATTCATTTTGGCTAAGCGTCGGTTTTGATATCAGAACCGGCAAGGCGTGTGTTTAAGCCAAAATAGTTCAAATAAATCACAACAAAAAAAAACAATAATAATAAAGAAAAACACCTGTTTTTTGGTGATAAACAATTGCTAAGACAATACGCGCTGCCCGCTTGCCGTGCGCGTTGCGTCTTCAGCGATTTTTCGGCTATGAAGAAGGCACGGACACGTAAACAAGCTTTCAGCTCATATTGCGTCCAGTTTTATCGTGCATTGTTGTTTTTGCTTCTTTTTTGTTGTTGCTATTGTTTTTGTCCAACGTAATGCTATCGATAACGATTGCTTTGGTAATAGGTATCGATTAACAGAGGGACGAGTACAAGTAGTTTCACATCTGGTGGCATCGCTTGCACTTTGTTTTTGTTGGAACAACGTTGCCTGTGCAATTTGTTATTAACACTCATTGACCCGTTCGCTTTTTATTGAAACTAAAAAAAAAAAACAGAACGAAATGCGCGAACAGCCCCTAAATGAGGTTACACAACTCATACATGCCATCAAAATGGGGTAAGCTATGTGACCCAACAAAAACTGTAATGTTCACTGACCAACAAACGTGCCAACAGCTTTGTTGAAGGTTCCTATAGCATTACGAACAAGACGCTGGACATTTTCAAGTACATTATCATGAGCAAGAGCTGGCAAAATGCTGAGTAAGTTTCGAGTTGAGGCCCTAGACGTGATATATTGTTTTAATGCGATATCACCATTTACAGTGCACTCATGCAAATTGTGCGCGCCCAGTCGCGAATACTGCAGGCGGCGCTGCCACAGGAGACTGTTACCTCGAATATAGCTCGGCGCATACTGAAGCTGACACGCGAGGAGTTCGACTTGCTGCAGGCAAAGGTGCAGCACTTTGCCGACGATTCGCAGGCTTCCCTATCGCTGCACAAACTGGTCACGCAGACTAGCGAAAACAGTGTCAGTGTTGATTACTCACTGCCGCAGCAGGGACTACGCGAAGCACTGCTCGATCATTTGCAGGAGGTGGAAACGGAGCTGGAAACCAGCTCTGAGAACATCAGCGTTCAAGCTGAGGAACACATACACTCCTCAGAAATAATACTTACGCTTGGGCACTCTCGCAGCGTCGAAAACTTTCTTAAACGCGCCATTAAAAAGCGACAGTTTCTTACTATCATCGTCGCCGAGTGCGCGCCAGCCTGTCGGGTGAGTTGATAGGCCCATTTCTTGGTGGACAACACATTTAAGCCGCTGTCTAACTGTTTTGTGATCGGCATTGATTACTCTCATGATGGTTATCGCAAATGTTTTCATATTCGAAAATTGAATTTACTTTTAAATTCTCTGGCAAACCATACTTGATTTTAAAAAGGGAACCACCAAGAAAATATCTCACTTCGATTCGTAAATTTATATTTATGTACATTTGCCAGTTAACTTCTTTAAGACTATTTTGAATGTGCCTAGTGAAACTGACATTAACCTTGTCTCTGCAGCTAAATAGACAAAAAGCCCTGCTTATCCTCTTATATGTATCTCGCCCCTTTCTCTCTTCTCAGGGACACAATTTGGCTGCCACTTTGGCACAAGAGAAGAATGTGGAGATTATTGTAATACCGGATGCTTCCATATTTGCGATGATGTCGCGCGTCAACAAGGTCATCATTGGCACTCATAGCGTGCTGGCCAATGGCGGCCTGCGGGCCGCATGTGGTGCTAATACAGTTGCCCTGGCTGCTAAGCACTACTCAGTGCCGGTTATTGTCCTGGCGCCCATGTACAAATTGTCGCCGTTGCACTTGTGCGAGCAGGATGCCTTCAATATGGTAGGCTGTGCCGAGGATGTTATTGCCTACGATTCGCTGCCGGCCCGGGATGCCAAGGTCTACAGTCCCATGTTCGACTATGTACCGCCTGAACTGGTGACACTCTTCATATCTAATACGTAGGTGCCAGTTTAATGCCAACTCATCGTTTAAAACTAATCTCCTTCTTTATTTTTGGTTTACTAAGCGGCGGTCATGCTCCCTCCTATGTTTATCGTTTGCTCTCCGAGCTCTATCATCCCGACGATCTAGAACTCTGAAACGCTTTGTTAAACAGTGATTGTACAGTATATATTTTAAAACTCAATGGACTGGATAACACTAACAACAACAAACATCGATAAATAAAATAGTGACTGTGCGCAATTCGGTGCTACTGCAAATTCTTGAACAACTCTATAAAATCGGCCAGGCTGTCGGCATAGTAGTCTGGCTGCGCTTCTGGTGGTGCTGCTTCCATATCCGCCTTGGTCAGGCTGCCGGAGAGCACTAGCAGCGTCTGAAAGCCACAGGACTTGCCAAATTGTATATCCTGCACCAGCATATCGCCCACAAAGACGCAGCGCTCGGGCGCTCGTATATTGTATATCTCCTTCAGCATGTCGCCGAGTATGGGCGCTGGTTTACCCAGGAAGATAGCCTCACGGTTCGTGTAGCGTTTAACGTGCTGCAAGAAGTCATAGAAGCCAGGTACATTGATATTCTCAGCCAGTGGCATGATTATATCACTGCCACCGGCTATCAGCTGGCAGTTCTCGTTCAGCTGCAGGTGCCTGATCGCCTTGGCCAGCTCCACGTAGGACATATCCAAATGTATGTCAAACAGCACTGCGTCCACTGGTTGCTCAATTGCCAGGTAATTGACCAGCGTGGCCGAAGTCAGATGCTCCTTGACTTGCTGCAGTTCAATATGAATTTAGACACAATTACTCATCTCCATTTGGAGGCTTCCAGACTTACCAATGACTCATACTCAATGCCGTGCTTACGCAACGTCTCGTTTGCTTCCAGCGACATCAGCGAATAAACGCGTTTTCCGGGCTTGTGCTTGTGTAAGTAACGCACAATACTCTTGACCGGATGCACGACATCGTCGTGCTGGACATTGGCAGCGCCAATATGATTAAATTTCTCCATATACTGATCGTCGGTGCGGAAACTGTTGTTGGACACGAACTTGACCGCTTTGCCGGCGTTTTTAAGCGCGTTGATTGCCTCGCCAGCACCTGGTATCCAGCCAACCAATAGCCAGACGACGCCATCGCAGTCACTGACAACCATATCAAAGGAGTCAATGAAGTTGCGCTGCTCCTGTACGCTTAGATCAAGTAGTATATGCCGTGGCGCCATTTCGTGCACACCCGCTAAGACCGAGACTGAGACCGCGACTAACCGGCGCGATATATCCGTTTCTATAGCTGCCTACTTGGAGGCAGTCGAAGGAGGTGGTGGATGCTGTTGCGCGCGCACGTCAATTAGCAGTCCAACTGAATGCCAAGGCTGTCGTTTAACCTTCAACGTCACATTGAAGCTCCAGCTGTTGCCTTTGCTTTATTTAGCTAAAAGCTGTTGTAGTATGTTTATCGTATGATTTACCTATTTAGCTAACTAACAGCTACTTTTAAATGTCGCTGATAAGATCGCATGTGCACGGGCCATGCCTTAAAGGGGTATCTAAGAGTGTAGACCATCTGTAATTTCAGCTCGAGCACGCAGCGCCTCAGCATGGGCACACGCGTGCCCTTTATTGCGTTACATTTGAATCAAATGTTTTGTCATTGCTTTCATAAAGATAACGCGCGCACATCGTTGAAAACTGGCGACAGCGTTGCCACCCTTGCAAAATAAATATTCAATCAATCAATGTATAGTCGAAGGCTGCCATATTAATATTGCCAAATTTTCAGAGCGTAGTGTGACCGTATCTTAACTGCATTTGAAATTTACATTTAAAATCCGGCTCAAACGTGCATTCGTACATTTTTTGATTTGTTGTTAAATAAATATATTTTTCAGCTATCTCTAACTTATAACACATTTATAATAGCGTAAATGTGGATGTGTGCAGGGTATCTCAGGTGAGTGTTTGATTATGCGGTATCTCTGAAGAGTACTCTGAAAACTTTAGCTTTGTCTTTTATGTTTTTAGCAAAGCAATTCTGTTAGTCATATCGGTCATAAAATGAAACCTGCTTTTCATCTACGTTTACCCTAGTCTAACATACCCTAAATTATGCCGATTTCAATGGGTACTAGACATTTCTAGTCATGTTGAAAGCTTACAAGTATGTATTTACTAATCATAATAATAATAGTAGCAACAATTGCTATTGTCTGGCCTAAATTGCTGAAAATTAAGTCATATTTAAAAAAGTTTTACCTTTGCATGCTTTTGGTGATCAAAAGCTTAAAATAACTATTTTGTTAAAGTACCCAATTTAGCTGTTTGAATGTAATCTATATGCAAATGCTTGATTGATAAGTAATTAATTCAACTTATGTTTGTGAACGAGGGGCCTACAAAGCTCTATATGCAACGAGTAACGTGTTATATATATGCATACACTGCGAGAAAAGCATTACAGAATTCAAAACGATTTGCTTGTTTATGTTTTATGATTGATTGACTAACTTTAAACTGAATTTCTTCATTATTTTGGTTTTATTAATGTCGAATTAGAAATATTGCCATTAGGATTTTATTTCACTAAATCTAAGAATATTTAGATATTTTCCTTAAGTGCACGTAGTATTGTGTTGACCTCCAAAAACGAAAGTAAGCCCTGCTGCACCTTGACATTGGCAATGATTTTAACGGTCTGGGCGAGTCAAAGCAAATGCAACAATAGGCGGTAATGGAAAGCCTGCTAAATCGAAAACAAAGCGAGTGGGAACATTTCAGACGGGTGTAACCGACTACGCAATTCGCGTTTGCAGGCCCGCTAGTGTACATGTCCTATAAATAGATGAGGTGATCTGTTATTTGTTTTGCCATAGATTTGATGGGTCTAGCCTTAAAACTTTGAATGTGGACGTGAAGGCTAGACGGACTTTTCACGCACCGAATATACTCTGTTCAGTGGGTGAACGAGTACCAAAAAGAACGCAAACATGAACGTGGCAAATTGGGAACGCCAATAATTGGTATTGCTATCCGTATGTGTGTGCATGCAGAGTATCTGTGGCGTAGTTCTGTCCGACAGGTAATTGAATGAAGACGCTAACGGGAATGGGAACACAGACATCGGCCAGCGAGACGGTGACGGTGACGGAGACGGAGACGGCGGGTCGACTATATAAAGTACAACTCTTTAAGCAAATGGGCGCGCGTTTGATACGTCTGTAAATGGGCATGGTAAATACATAGGTACATATGTGTGTATGCATGTTTGTGTGTGCATATATCAAAAAATCCAAATCGATTGGCAGCCTAGTTAGGCGGCTCTGATAAGATAGAAGACGCTGCCGCGCCACGGCCGTGCACACTCACCGAAAACACACACACACACACACACACACAGAGACAACAAGTGCTATATACACACACATAGCCGGGGCTGAGGCTTTGAGAGCTGCGCCAAGTCCCAAGAACTAGTCGCGATTATACAATTATTAGGCAGCAAGCAGGAAACATGAGCAGCGCCGACCAAGTCAACGCCAACACCGCCAGCAATGGCCATGCGCCGCAGGATTGCGTCCAGAGCGGACTTAGCGAGGGCACGTCGAACGGCAGCAACAACAACAGCAACAACAGCGAACAGCTGCAGATCTTCGGCCAGCTGAAGACCATTGAGCAGATAAATGAGCAGCGACGCATCTTTCTCAAGAGCACCATCAACGAGATCCAAGAGGAGCCCAGCAACGAGGTGGACACGGAAACAGAGTCGGCGCCCGTGTTGCGAAAGCAGCCGCCGCCCAACAGTCTGCCGCTGAGCGTCAAATATGGCACGCTGCCGTTGCCAACGTTGGCCACATCGACGCTGGTCCGTTCACCGCTGTCGCCGCCACCGAAGCCGCCCATGTTAAGTCGGACGCGCAGCACCGGCTCCGGCGACGGGCGCACGCCACTGAGTAATGGCGATCCGTTGCTGCTGCGCAACAGTATCACGGAAGCGACCATAACTGGAGCAGCAGCAACACCAGCAACAGCAGCAACACCAGCAGCAGCAGCAGCAACAACTTCTGAGCAGACTAAGCCGCCGGCGACAGTTTCGGCCAAACACTACGAGAGCCTGATCGAGGAGCTGCGCTGTCCCGGCTGTGCCGGTCCCATGAAGGCGCCCGTTTTGCTCTGCAAGAGCGGACACAGCGTGTGCGAGCAGTGCACCCGCATTCTGCTCATGTGTCCGCTGTGCAAGGTACGTACAATGCCACAAAGATATCTACATAGACATGGATCTAGCCACTTCTCTCCGGGCTGACGTCAGTATTAGGTAAGCGATAACCGTACGCCGATCATCAAACACCGTTTAGCGTACTTTCTTATCGCCTGCTTCTATTATGACGTCTTTGCCCGCAAATACAGTGAAACCCCTCCAGCTGCAATTTTGTAATTTTGTCTAGGTAAAACCACGAGAACGAAATCCAAAATGATTCAAGACAATTTCAATTCATATTCGACACAAAAGGTATTCCTTTTTATATGAAAAGTAGTACCTTTATTATTAATATCTATGGATATAGTTTGTTAAAAGCATTTTATCTTTGTCTTTTTGGAAATGCAACCAAAAAAATTCAACATAAATAGTTTCCATCAAATCAAAATCTACCAAAGCCAACGAAACATTTTTATGCGGATCAAAATGAAAAAATTATAAACTCAGCTGGTCTGAAAAACTCATATTCCAAACAGAGCCTGGACTTAGGTTTTTCTAACAGGCAAAAGGATAAGAGAGAGATAGGAGAGAGAGAGAGAGTGGAAGATAGATGGAGAGCCACAGAGAGAGAAAGAGAGAGAGAGAGAGAGAGAGAGAAATACTTTAAAAGCTAACATGATTTCCTGAAGCATGCAGAGATTAAGACTAAACAGTGCAAGTTTATGGTATTTCCTTGTCGAGAATATCTGCATACCTGGAACACAGATCCATGTGTTCAGTTAATGACTTTAAACACTTACAGGAGGGATTCACCAATTCGCGCTCGCTGACGATTGAAGCGCTGTGCGCCAAGGCGCACTTTGGCTGCAGTTACGCGGCGGGCGGCTGTGGGGTGAGGATGCCGGTGGCGCTGTTGCCGTGGCACGAGCAGCAGTGCATCTATAAGCCGATGAAGTGCTTTATGGGACGCATCTGGGGCGAGTGCAAGTGGCAGGGCATGGAGGTGGAGTGGAAGCAGCACTTGGAGGAGCAGCACAGGGACAAGCTCTTCACTGCGGACAGCGCGGATCTCGTTTGGAATTTGGGCATGCGCCGCAAGCCGCTGACCGGCTACTACGTGTTCCAGGCGCACGACGAGATGTTCAACTTCTATGAGATCTATGACAGGCAGCGCATACTCTTCACCATGACATGCACCTCGAATCGGCGCGAGAGCAAATACAATTACGCCTACGAAGTGACGCTGCTGCAGCCGGATAACGAGGCGCTTTCGCTGACCCAAAAGTTTCCAGTGCACAGCGAATACGATCGGGATATACTGATGGATGGCACCTGCGTCACCATTAACCTGAACGAGCTGACGCGCTTTGTTGGCGACGATAAGGTTAGTGTGTTTACTGAGATCCATGCAAGCGGCGGCCCAATAACTCAGCTTATTTCACAGCTTCTGCATTATCGGGTGAAGGTTATGTCGGTCAAGTCGCCGCGCCGCTCGAAGGCGCGCCAGAGTCTGCCGCTGCCCATCGATTATCAGCAGACACGGAACGCGGGAGTCAATGGCAAGAGCGTGCCTGCTTGTATGATTATAACGCGCACGTACAAGGAGGCAATCGGCGAGGTGGAGGCTGCGTCGGCGACATCAGCAGCGGCTCAGACGCCCGAATCCGAGGAGGACAATGGCGGTGAGTTGGATCTGGAGCGCAAATGGGGCACGCCGCAGTTGCATTTTAATCGGAAGTATTTGCGTAACTCGCCCGGCGACGATGCTAAAGAGGACGAGCTGCGACCACTTCAAGAGACGCGCTCTAGCGCTGGAGCCAACGAGGACAAGCTCTCCCTATGCAGCACCAGCACCAGCTACACTCGAAAAGTATCGGACACGCTCCGCAGAAGTTTCCGCTCGCTAAAAACCGATTTAATCGAATTGCGACCCTTCGTCAAAAAGAAGGCTCCAAAGATGGCGACCGCAACAACAAAAGCTACAACAACAACAACAACGACTTAAGCCGAGCAATAAAGCTTCAATACTTAACTTAAAGCCCTATAATTTACATAAAATTTGCTTACAATATTGAAATCACATAAATGTAAATAGTTTTTTTTTCTAATTCTACACAAGGTAAGATTTAACTAGTTTTTTGTAGCTGAATTTAAAAGTTGTTGAAAAGTTAAAATTTCTATAGTTTTGAAATGGATATTGCCATTTGCGCATAAATAAAAGACATAATACTCCAACTATATACAATTGTAATTGTAATAAAGTAAATTCATTGCTTGAATATTGCTTAAAGTACAAGATTAAATTCAACATTTAAAACCATTATCGCGAAATCATCATCTCAAAAATTGCATGGGTACAAATTAATTTTTTATCTTTTTGTTTTTATTAAAATATGTATTAAAAGACCAGAATGTAGTGCAAATTTTCGACGAATCGATTACATGTTAGGTTTTCTAGCACTATTTTTTCAAAAACTAGACTTGTGTGTAACCATATTTTAAACTAACGTATTTAAAAATGGTTATTCAAAAAGCAATATTTATTCAAGCAATTATAATTATCTTCGGTGCTGTAGACTGCAGAGTCCCTTACAAATGTATGTGTTCTATTTCTGTTTTCTTTAATGATAAGCCGACTGCAATTTTGCGACTATTGACCAGATGGAGAGCGGTGTTTTCATCTTACGCTAATGGGAACTAAGCTAATGTTATAAATATACAAACGTCTAGGCAGGCCATTAGCCATTAAAAGGCAGCTGCTGTGCTACAGTAAGCCCTGCATTTCGTTCATGAACTGCAGGTAAGCGTCATCCTTTGTGGGCGGCTTGTGTGCCTCTGGCGGCGCATGCACTCCACGTTCTCCCACATCGTGGACGGTTGCCATATGCTTAGCTCTTGCTGATCTGCGCTGATCCTCGCGCTTTACTCGCAACGTTGAAGGCACAAATCGAGTGACATCTGCGCTTAGATTTCTGGAAACACATAACATATATATGTATTCGTAGCCCGTGGGCACGATTTTGAATGGCGCTTACCTTATTTGTGGTTTTGCTGTGATCGTGGTGACACCTTTGACGGGCTCCTTGCCTGGTGGCGCATTGACGTTGCCATGCTTAGGATGATGGCCACCCATGCGTGGCGGCAATCCCGGTGGCGGCCCTGGTGGCATTCGTATGCCCATGCGCGGCATGGGGCCGAGACCATGTGGCGGTCGTGCACCCGGCGGTGGACCGGGCGGCATACGTATTCCAAAGCCTGGCAGACCCGGTCCTGGTGGTCGCATGGGTGGCGGCCGGAACATTATGCCCCGCGGCGGCGCAAGGCCGCGCAGTTGCGGCAATTGTGGCAGCTGCGGCGGCGCTGGCACTGTGGGCGGCAACGGTATGGCAGGCAATACAGGTGCCGTTGGTGGCGCTGGGACCGACGTTATAGTGGGAGCAACGGCCGTGGGTTTAGCTGGCTCTTTGGTAACACTGCTGGTTGGCTGCTTGGCATCACCATCGGAGCCCATGTCGTCATCATCCGCATCGTCATCTTCATCATCGTCGTCGTCGTCACTGCTACTGCTGCTGCTGCTACTGTGGCTGCTGACTCGACGCCGGGCCGGTGGCGATGTACTCTCTGAGGCGCTGTCGTGCTTCTCGTCCTTATTGGTTGGTTCCTTATCGTGCTCCTCGTCGCTCTGCAACTTGCGATGCTTGCGCTTATGCACATGTTCCATTTCCTTCATGAAGTCGTCAATGTTCTGCATACGCTGCTGCAGTTTTGGACTCGTCGCCGACTCTTCCTCGTCGCCCTCGTAGTCAGTGTTGCCCTCTGCATCCGAGTCGAGCTCAGACATAGCGAATAGATCTGGCGGCGGACCCGGCGGCACGCCCAGCCAATCCCTGTCATCGTCATCCTTTGCCTTATCCGACTGTAGTTCGGCCATAGCTTCGCTGTTTTTGGCCACGCCCGGTGGTGCACCAGGTGCAAAAGGCGGCAATGCTAGTGTCATGGGCGGCGGCGGCATACGAATACCAGATCCACTGGGAAAGATAATGTTGCTATTGCTGCTCGTATTGGCACTGTTGGTTGTGTTGGCACCACTGGTACTGGCAGCTGTCACCGGCGCTGGCAGTGGAATTTCATCAATTTGTACGCTCTGGGCATGCTTGACACTCTCATAGTATTGCTGCTTTTTCAGGCGCTTCTTCTCGTAGTCCACCTCCTTACGCTTCAGCTCAGCCCAGTGCTCGGGCTCATCATTATGCTGGCAACAGACGTAAGGAAAAAACGCTTGTTAACAGCTTGCTGGGATTGTTGTTTCCCTATAAATATACTTACATAAAGTCGCATGACGCGATCAAAGGTTTCTTTAAGCTTCTTCCGCTTGTCACGCAGCACCTTTTCATTAAGAGGTGACGGCTGCAGCACATTGTACTCTGCAGGAAGAGATCGTCGACGGATTAGTAAATGATAATAACAGAGTAGACGGCTCTTCTTACCCATCTCGTCTATCTTTTCCATCTCTTCGAGTATCTGTGAGGGATCCTTGTTCTTTAGGACGGCAGCTCTCACCATTTGGCGCTGTCTCTTGTTCTTCTTTAGCTCCTTTTTGCGTGCCTCCTTGCCTGTGCGTGCATGTGCCATTTCAGATTAGCCCATGTCATTTTCTGCTATTGGTAGGTACTACTTACGTGCTTGGTCTGTTGGATTCATGTATTTACCACTTTTCGTGGTGTTAATGGAGCGTCGCCCCATCCTGATGTTTTGGTAATTTATTAACTAAGTTATACAAAAAATACTACCAACGAATTTCTCTCCGGCGTTCTGCCCGATTAGTACTAGTGCTGCAAATCGCACACATTCACACACGATGGCTATGCAATCGTTCATCGATAACTATAAACGATTATGAGTACAAGTTTATACTCACGAGCCACAGAAAAACAGTCTGGCAGCACTGCAGCGTCGTGCTTTAAATGATGCCGGCAGATTCGGACAAACATATCATAGAAATTAAAGCAAAATGTCCGACGATGTTTCGCAATGCGATAATATATTAAGTGCGCTTGAAAGGCTGCAGTTAAACAACACCGCGGAGATTCCCGCTAATAAACCTGGCACGACTATGGTTAGTAGTAGAAAAACAAGTACGCAGTTGATTGTATCGGTTGATAAACAAATATTCGAAATACGTGCAGCCGCAAGAGCCAAACGGCACTCACGATCTTACGTGCAGAATGCCCCAAACAGCAGGTGATATGGACAACTGTGACGACACGGATACGGATTCGGATGTGATTGTCGTTGTGGACTCATCAAACGCATCTTCAGATGTAAGCTTCCTTCGGACATCTATTTTGAGCATTTCATCAAACTCAGTATTAGCGTCCGATCAGTGGGATTGCATCTCAGTCGCTGAAACCATACCAGAAACGGAAAGTGACGATAGTGGCGACTCAAATGGCAGCAGTAAGTTGTCCCGTAGGCACTACAACAACAATCCCTGCATAAGCCCAACATTTGTGGCCAAATGCAAATTATCGCTAAGGGAATTATATATATAACCAAGTATATTCCAATAATAGCAGACGACGTGATCATTATGGATCAACTAGTAAGTACTCCAATCAAGCGCAAGCACGACTTCTACTCCAACACCACGGAGACTCAATGTGAGTGCCCCTTTCGTTAAATCAAACCATTCCTTATTCAACCTTTATACTTTGCTTATGTAGCTTTTAAAGGTATACCGAGGCTGGGTCTAGGTGTACACGCGTCACCAGTGGTTAATCCTATGGTGTTTAAGACGCGTAGCGGTCGAACTGTGCGGGCACGCATAGATACCAAGTTTGATTATTCGTCAGAACAGCAGGATGAAGATTCCGATGACGCAAATGATCCTGACTTTGGCGATACTGAGAATGAGGACGACGAAGACAATGATGCTGATGACGATGGCGATCAGGACTTCGACGAGGAGAAGCGCAATGAACCTACGCCCAAACAACGACGCGTTTCCATGCGCAGCAGCTGCTGCAGCAACAGCGATGCCAGCTCCATGCTTGAAACGGATGCCTTTATTTATTTGGACTTGCGGCATCCCGTGGCCACTGTCGTCAGTGAGCCTACGGCTGACGCTGCAGTCGAGTTCGATAGTGGGCTGAAGACACGTCTGCAAAAAATGCTGGGTCTTGTGGCACCGCAGCGACGCCTTTATAATCCCATTAACAACTTTGAGCTTGAGGACAATCATATGGACGAGGACGAGCCAACGCCAATGCTACGCAGTCGACTTTGGGCAACCAATAGCAACAGCCAGTCATTAAATGTCCCCCAACCCGCGGTTACAGTGCTGTCTAGCCCGGCGGTATCGCGCCTTAACGCGCTCGGGGCCGACATAACAAATGATATGAAAATGCTGCTTATCGACGACATGGTGCAGCGTGCCAATGCCAACTATTTCGAGAGCCAAACACCGCAACATATCAAGGAACCTATCGACCTAAGCGGCTTGCCCAGCGAGGAGCAGCGTGCAATCAATTGTCAGCGGCACAAAAAAAGCATCAGTTCAATTGGCCCTTATACAGGCTTATACAGTTTCGTCGATTCGCTTAAATGTGAGTACATTGGCAAATTGCGTCGTAACAATTTGAAAACGCAAATAAAAACTATTTAGACAAGTGCCCACATACTCCGTAGGCATCATAAAACTGCGCATTTAAGGCAGCAATTTCTCCTTTTTTAATTTTGCACTACGAAAACCTGTTTGTCAGCTCAAAGAGGAAAGTTATATTAGCAATATAATGCAAGTAAAATCTATACCACATCCATATGATGACTTTAAATTTAAGCGAGCTGTTTTTAATATTTATTTATCATTACAATTAAAATGGCATATACATACCATTAAGAAAAGGCACTTGGGAACTTGGGAGAGTCTGTCCGTTTTAATTTAAATAATAACTATTTATTTATATTAAAAAGTTTTAAGAAAATCTTTAAAAATACTACTTTTAAATGGTAAAGGAAGAGAAAGCAAGAGAGTGAGAAAGAGTTAAAGGGAAAGTCTATGTTAGCTAAATATATTGCAATTTAGAAGCATTTATATGAATTTGAATACCACTGTGTTATTAAAGTATATTCTATTTATTCTGTTCTTAGTAACAACGCCGCTGAGCATGTGTCATCCACTTGCGGTCAAC
The DNA here is from genome assembly GCA_004143845.1 of Drosophila lacertosa. Classification (NCBI taxonomy): domain Eukaryota; kingdom Metazoa; phylum Arthropoda; class Insecta; order Diptera; family Drosophilidae; genus Drosophila; species Drosophila lacertosa. The sequence continues at coordinate 597,757 of SCDZ01000044.1, forward strand.
TATCGCAAGCGGGACTTTGAGACGTGCAAAGTGTCGCTGGCTAAAACCTTGTTTAACATACTCAATCACACGATCTTCCATTGTGGTTTGCGGTCGAGCATTGCGTGGAAGATGTGCATGAACACGCCCAGCAGCAGTGTGCATCAAATCGAAGCTGGCGGGCAGCGCGTTTCGCGAATTATTCTATTTCGCAACATAAAACAATCCGGCATACTGGTTAAGGCGCTGCTGCACGAGATGTGCCATGCGGCTGCCTTTGTCTATCACGGCGAAACGGGACACGGCGACAATTGTCGCAAGTGGTGAGTGGGCGTGTTCTACAACCTATATATTTATCTTAATCTCTGTAACCATGCATCCAGGGCTTATCGCGCCAAATCGTTGCTACCGGAGCTGCCGGAGATTGGCGACTGTAATGCGGGGTACAAATACACTTGTCTCCTGTGCCGTGGCCGCTCCTTTGGCCGCATCAAGTTCGAAGACGAGGCGCAGCAACTGCGCTGCCACTACTGCCAGTTTGAGGTGAATGTGGAGCACTGCAGCGCCGAAAATGTCCATAACCTGTCCCTCACCGATCAGCTGGTGACTCCCTTTAAGGAATTTGTTCGCGCCAACTATGCGAATTGCGAGCAGAGCGGCCACAGTGCCAAAATGCGAGCACTTAACGTACTTTACAAGGAGCAGCAACAACAGGGGTCCTCTAACTAATCCTGTTGTGCTAAAGCTTTAATATTTTGACATGTTTTTTTTTTCAAGTTAATTAACTTTAAATAAATATATGTACCTTTAACTTCTTGTAAATGAAAATCACGCATTACTTTACACCCAGCATATGTGCTAAATCTTATCAACAACAATTTTATATACATTATAGCCTTCATTGAAGCAACCAGTTAAAAATGATGTTGCTGCTAAAAGAATTGACTATAGAGATATATCATTATATATGTTTCCTAATCACATTGATTCGCTTTTATGTGTTTTATTTCAAAAATTTCAGCAATAGCTAAAACATGTATTTATTTCAACTAGTTTGTTTAAAATTCGTTTAAATTTTTTTTTTAACAAATTACAAATGTTACAAATTTCGTGGAACGTTTTTTGACAGTAAAGTTGTTATACCAGATGGAAGAATTAGGTTACAAATGCTGCAACTAAGACATCATACCCTTGCTGCGCTTAAAGGCAGCGCCCGCCTTACGATTGTGATTAGCACGTGACGATTTCTGTGCCTCTTTCTGTCCGCGATTGCGGTTCGTTTGCTGTGTTTGACCCTGGCCTTTGGGTGCGCCGACCACATCGACCTTCCCACGCTGCCCATATTTGGCCATTTGGCGTTGTTGATAGCGGGCACGTATTACCTCGGGGTTCTCACAGAAGTCATTGCGTTTTGTGTTTGTATTGCGGTCATCGTCGCTGCTGCCGTTATCTTCGTCGTCTCGATCATCGTCGATGGCATCCTGTGCCTCGTAAGCCGTATTGCTGGCCGCTGACGACGACGCCTGCTGCAGCTTAGCACGCAGCAAACTCTGCGGCGGCGCCTGACCATCGTTCAATGCCTCATAGCTATCATCGTATTCGTCGTCGTACTCGGCGCCGGAACCATGGCCCGTCTCCTCGACCAACGAGTATTGCTGATAGCGCTGCTTCAGTTGGCCAATATCACGCTTGTCATCCAGCAGTTGCTCGGCATTGCGCGCCGCACCGGGCAGACCCTTGCCCTGCTTTATAATGCATTGCGGATTGTCTTGGGTAAGCACGTCGTACTTGTCACCATCGTGTACGTTGTAGTGACGCACCCCCGTTTGGCTTTGCAGTTTGTCCTGCGGATCGGCTGGTATGTACACCTCCTGCCTATCCATGTGTACCAGATCGGGCGGCAGATTGTCGTCCAGTATGGCTGCAATTGCCTGCTCGCTGTTCTCATAGCGCGGCAGCAAGCGCCGAATGAAGCCCATGCCCAAATCAGGCAGCACATCCAACACGGCCGTCACTTCCAGATCTATGTCGCGAGGGGCACCGTTTGTTACCACCGCAGCAGCCGTTGGCAGTGATGGGGCTACCGTATTTAACGTCACATCGCTCTCCTCGTCATCAGAGTTCAGACTGTAGGCCAGAAGCTCGTCGGCCAGAATGCCGGTGGTGCACGTACTGAGCGCCTTCTGGTAGCCACTTATCACAAAATCCACCTTGTAGTTCTTGCTATGTAGAATATTAAGTAATAGCTATTTAGTTTGTGGCACACAGATTATGGCCAGCATAGCTACTCACATGTTGGGACAGCGTTCTAGCAATAGTTCAATATCGTGCTCCACCGGATACTGGCGCTGATAGTCTACCACAAAGGTTTGCGCCGAGAGGCATTCCTGCAGCAACTCCACCATCTGCTGGGCATGGCCAGACTCCAGCTGCGCAGTGGTTATGTGCCGCACAACGTTAAGAAACTGTTGACGCGCCTCGTTTAGCCAGCGCAAGGAACTCGCACAGGAATTGATTGAATAAATATTTTTATAGAGCATGGGCACGGTCAGATCGTAAAAATTGGCAATGCTGTTCGGGTATAGAAAACGAATAAGCCATTAAATAAACACCTTTTAACTGGATCCTCTCACCTTTGTACAAGTTTGACTTGCTCACAGGCGGCGAGCAGTGCGGGGCACAGATGGATGAGGATGCGCAGCGTATAGGCGCAATCTAAGGCAAAGAGCACAACATCGTCATAGGGCGTATCGGCATCGGGATCCAAAAGAGAGCCACCGCCAGCGCCTTCGCAGCCCTCGTTCTCCACCTGAATCTGCATGCTCAGGAAGGCATTCTCATAGAAAGCCAAGCCCTCCTGCAGATCTTTTACATAGTCTGGCTGGATGCGCAGCACTGTCCCAAATATCTGTTGCAGCATCTTGAAATTCTGCACATCCGCATCGCCCACTGCAATAACCAGATCGCACAGCAGCGGCACCGACATTAAATAGTTGTCGTACAGCAGGGAAGAATGATGCTGAGGCGTAATCCATTCTGCGGCTGATTCCCTTGATGTTAGAAGGCGCATAACCACACGCACTGCCCGATTAAGCAGCTGGGCATAAAGCGATTTTGCATTGATCACTGCCGCCCCACTGTCGCCTTCTGTACTGTTGTCGGGCTCCTCTCTGTAATAGGGATTGGCGCGCTGCAGGAATGTAACAACAGCGGCCATGGCCGACTCATCGTACACCATATACGACCAGAATCTGCAGCGACAAACCACGAAGCGTTACAATTTGATTGTAGGCAGCACTGGATTGCACCACTTACTCGTGATGACTCAGCTGCAAAAGATATTCGAAGTCTTTCAGGCAGCTGGTGGCAATGTGCTGCCACTCTTCCAAAAGGCCACCGGACTTGATGCGTCCATAGGAGCTTAGCATACAAATGTAACTGGTGAAGGGCTTGTCTCGTGTCAGCCAATACACATCCTAAAGAAAGTAATAAAGAATTAGTGCCTGATACTAAAAATGTGAGTTTGTTGCAAGTGCTTTTTACCAGTGCGGGCACTTGCCGCCTTATGCCATCGGTGTCAGCTAGCATAAGCTTCAAGTTGCTCAACGGCAGCTTTTCCGAAATGCAATTTTTATTACTCTCATCCTTTTTCTGGTCTACCATTACTTTAAAAGCTGCGATCAAAACAACACCAACGTGCTCAAATCAAGTGATAGCAATACAAAATAGGACTGTTCAATCAGAGTTGTGTCGAAGTGTTCTGAACAAGTTTAATTGAACTTATCACTAAACTGAACGAATGAACAACTTCTCACTTAATAGTTCATTTTTCCTTTGGTCCCTGTAAGTTAACATCTTTCAGTACCACTTCACGCAATAAAAGAATATATGGTATGTTTATATATTTACCAATATTTGGATTATACTTTTATTTATTGTAATCGAACTAGTTCACTTAGTTGCCTACTCATGAAAGTAAACAATACTTAACAGCTCAGCGTTCAGCCTATATTAACATTTCGATATGCTAAAATACATGCTTAAATATATTATTATATTTGCTTATTTAATGCTTTGCCCATTAAACTGTTCTAAATAAAACAGATTTAAAGAAAGAATGGAATTGTTCATTTAATATTTTTAATTTTTTAATTTTATGTAAATAACATCAACACTTACGACGATTTGTACTCGATTAAGTATCGTTAGAATGGAATTGTAATAATCGCTAATGGCGCCATTTCGATAAATTCTTATTCTGTGATTTATTTCAAGTCGTCAGTTGACCGTCATTTTAATCCGTATAAATGTTTTAAGTGTTTTTAGCTTGCTGTCGTTTTAATTTCTGTGCTAATGATGAGTAGCAATAGGTACTTTAAAAATTTCTTTTAAAATGTTATCAAGAGCGACACAAGCACTTATTTTATATATCACCTTTGAAATCTAAAAAGAACATATTTTTATTATTTTAACATTTAACATTTTATACAGCTTGTCAACCCCGAGATTGGGTGGGATAGGACGTGGAAACTTGTCCGATGCTATTCGATCATATTTTGGAGCCGATGCAAACGTTAATGAAGATTATAAGCAGGAATTGACCCACAGCGCACATCAGCTGAGCGACAACGCTACGTTATCAGCACTGAAAGATGAGAACGCCAATGGGATGGAGAAGGAAAATGGGGTCGGGGAAATGGGGAAATGGCAAATTACAACACATGTTTGTGATAGTGTTAAATACACTTATGTTACGCCTTCGTCTTTATATGCAGCTCTCGATTACCTCGTCAAAAGCATAAAATGCAAAGACTTTAACGACACCCGCATCGCGATTGTCTGTGAACATCCCAAGGAAGCTGCGCAGTTAATGCGGCAGCTGGGCAAGCGCAGCGTTGCATGTCTATTGTTAAACGAGTCCAACGAGATGATTGCCACATGTGTCCGCCTTTGGACTGACGGCGTAAGTTAAAGAATGCTCTGCATATTAAATTTGTATACATAGCTTACATTTGCTTTTCCCCATCCGACAGTTGCTTAACGCGGTGTTGGTTGTTTCTGATAACATGTTGCTGGTGTTGGCGGAGTGCGGCAATATTGGGGTCAACTATTTGATACACTCTACGCAGCCGTTACCACATATCTTTCAGAAGCGTATCCAAGCGCTGATTCCCACACCTTGCAAGGACACCCAGGTACTGATAATAAGATGCCCAGATGCGATCCAGTGGCAGCATGTCACTCCAGTACCAGTTGTGCCTGCTGAAATAACACCGAACGCTCAGGCAGCAACAACAATTTCAGTACAAGAATTGATGGCAGCCGTAAATAGATGCACCAAACCAAGGGCAACCGACGCAATGTGTAAAGTCATGAAAATCAGCACAGTAGCATCTAAAGTGGAGTCGATAGGCGAGAAAACAGCAGAACCATCGAAATTTAATTGGCAACTGCCGATGGAAAGACAAATCGACTTGACCGCTGGCGTTGTCTACACATATAATGTCTACAATATCTTTGCCTGGAGTCGCTGTAAACAGGTCTCCTGCTTTAATATACGTGACGTGGCCGGCGTTAAGCCCAACATCAAGGCAGCTATGGAACAGCTTGACATTGGGCACATACGCGCCAAGAGCTTACAGCGCTTTGCCTGGCCACATGCGGCCGCCGGCCGCTCCCTGTGTGTGATCGGCAACGAGTTTGTTGGCAAAACCTGGTGCTATTTGCCCACGCTGTGTCAGCGCGTCAGCGAGGATGCGCAACAGCGCGACTCCAGTAAATGTGACTTTGGTCCCAGCTGCATAATTCTCTGTGCGAATGTTACTCAGGGTGATCATATTGCCAATTGGTGCACGGAACTGCTCGATAAGTTATGCGTGGAAATGGAGCTAATTATTAAGCTGTTTAGTCGTAGCAGCGTTGCTGAGGTCGCTTCGCGTCTGAGACGACCCTGTGGCATTTTGCTAACCACCGTGGAGCAGCTACTGCAGCTAATTAAATATAACAATAAGACATCGCCCATCTTTAATCCACTTGCCGTACGCTGTGTAGCCTTCGATAATTTCGATTCTAGCTGGAGGACCTGCAGAATAGACTGCGAAGAACTCATGCAATGGCTATTAAATTTTTTGCGCATCCAGGAGGGACACGCGCAGCTGTTTATCGTTGGCCGCTTATGGAGCGACGTGTTCATGGCGCTTGTCATGCCACATTTGCCCGATTTGCTGATTCTGTTTCAGGATGCGCTTGAAGCCAGCGTTTTCTTCGGCCACAAACTGGAACTGCTGACAACCAGCGCGCAACAGCATGATCAGGATGTTATTGAATTGTTGCAATCCAAAAACCTTAACGAGGGGCGTGTGGTCCTCGCGTGCCTCGGGGAACGCGATGCGACTAAGCTGAGCCAACGACTCTCTGCCCAAAACATTCCCAATATCATTATAGACCCAAAGGAATATGGTGAATGGTCCAAAGAACACACGGGCCATGTGCTAATTATCGTTGATGATGCGGTGCCTAGATTTCGAGGAGAGAATATAGACTGTTTGCTGCACTACAACTATACAAACACCTGGGCACGTTTTAAAGCGCGCTTCAGCCTTTTCTATGGAAATGGCCAACCGACAGACTTGCCCACAAAATGCACTTCGATAATACACGTATGTGCGGCTGATAGTGAACTAATTTGGCTCATCTGTGATTTTATGGCCAAACACGATCGTATTCCGCCCGACTCGTATCTATCTCTGATGACCAAATATCGAAGCAACGGGGAACTTAATAAGCCGCGTTCCAAAGTGTCTCTGTGCCGTCAACTGCTCAGTTACGGTAACTGCTACCGACACACGTGCCAATATCGACACATATTGTGGGACTATGAGCCGGGTCCGCCAGACCATCATCCTAGAAAAGGTGAAATAAAGTTTCATTTGATCTCGGTAAGTAAAAAATTGTATCGATTTAAATATCTTATATTTAAACTGTGCGTTTATTCCAGAGCCTAACGCCGGCCCATCTCTCCGTAAGGTTAACTGAATTCAAGGTTTCCAGTTACTTTATTGGTTCACCGGTTACCAAGCTTGGTATGAGCATTCAACTGCACTATGAAGATCCACTGAATCACAAAAGACATTCAAATCCAACGGCTGGCGATTTGTGCGTGGCCAAGTTAAATAAGCAATACCAACGTGTGGGAGTGATTAGAGTATGTGCTGGCGCTCGCATCGAAGTCAAGCAACTCGATTTGGGCACTGATTTTCTGATGGTACAGGCATCGGATTTGCTTGAGTGCGAGGAGCGTTTTAAGGACGAAACCTTCGAGGCTAATGATCTGCGCATCACGGGCCTGACGCCATTAAACATGGAGCGGATTTGGCCAGACGATGCTAAAAGGCTGGTGCGCCAGCAGTTCTTTAATCGGCTTCAAGGAAATCGGGTTTACACTGCCAGTGTTGATTTTGCATTTCATGAAATGATTTTCGTGAAAAACGTTTTCGATGAGGAGGGAAACGATCTAAAAAGCTTCGTGCTCGAAAATATTCAGGCTTACATGGATACGCACGTTAAGAGCCGCTTGGATAAGGCTGTGTCCTTGGCCAAACCGTTTTTAAATGATGCTAAAATCGCGAACGAAGGCAAAATTAAAGAGCATCTCGCAGAGCTTTCCATAGCCTAAAATTTTGCATGCATCTTTCCATACTCACAAGTTCACATATACATATAATTGTTAAATTTATAATTGTTGTGTTGATAAATGTGAAAACCTCCTTTGCATATAGGCGACAACTATTCACGGTTCCGCTCCAATTATTCTTAATAACATCCATGTTGAATAAGAATTTGACCAACTGTTCATACCCAACTGGACTTTTGAAATTATTTGTATAAAATAAGTCGATTGTTAATCGTTTGATATTGCTTATTACAATTGATTCAAAATATTGTTATTAAATGGAACTTATTAATATTTTATAGGTCGATTACTTGATGCGAAAATATTGTAATTTTCGTCGCGATTAGATTTTTTCTCCTAAATTATTTACTTATATTGGAGAATGTTGTATTGTATGTATGTATTGTGTGTACCATTGAAAAAGAGAAAGTACCAGTTTTGGTACATTTGTACATGGAATAGCAACTGCATTTGATATCGATACGTCGGATCTATTAAAGCTCATATATAAAATCGATAATAAGTGGTATATCGGCCAATTAACCGCCATTTCTATTGAAATACAAGCATGCAAAAGAACCGTTGCCTTTTATTGTGTCTTTATGTGTTTGAGTGCATTGCCTTAAAATAAAATTCATAAATATATATTTTTTACGCCATACCATACTACTTAGACGAATAAAATGCGTTTTTCTGATGAGGTAAGATACCCACGAAAGCGCCAAACCTTTGCTAATTCAATTTGAATCCCAATTTGTATCCATATCCAGGCCAAGTGCCATATTTGTAAGCGAATCTTTTGCTGCGGCAAATGCCGCCATAAACATCAAATCGAAACGCATGCGATTGCTGTAACCCAGCCATTGACTCAACCCACGACAGTGGATAGTGATCCCCCCAGTGAAATGGCGGCAAGAACGACAACCATCTATGTGTTCTGTCCGATTTGTGAGCAGAAGCCGCTGGCGCTGCACGACAAGATGTACGCCGAGCTCCTGGCCCATATCGAGAGCGTGCACCTGCCGCTCCGCTGTCGTAAATGTCTGCGCCAATACACGAAGATCGATGATTTAAAAGAGTTCAGCAAGTGCGTGGACTTGGGCCAGAGCTGCAGTATAGCTGATTCGGCACAGAACCTGACCAGCGACACGGATGCCTCAAAAGTGACGGTAAAAAAGGCAGTTGTGGCCGCCAACACAATATCCACGCAAACCTCACCCTGCATGGCCAAGGACATTAACGAGACACAGCACCATCTGCATCTGACGCCCATATCACTGTTTAATCTACGCTGGAAGGCAAAGAGCCGGCTGGCTCAGGAGGAGTTCATTAGCGACAGCGTCTCCTCGATACGCAATCTATCAACGGATAGCGCTAATTCGTCGGCGCAGCAGCGCCAAAGCATTGGACAGGCGTCTTTGCTGCCGGACACGGCTCGCAGAGATAAGGGCAAAGTTATACGCTCCACATCGACGCCGTTGCAGGTCTACACCGTGTTTGCCAAGCCCAAAGAGACGCTCACTTTTAACGCGTCGACCGTCGGTGGCGGTCATATGTCCAGCATCTATCACAGTGGCTGCGTTCCAGATGAGCAGAACTCAGCGCCACCTATTGCTTCCGACAGCAACCAATTTCCGCCGCCGCCGCCGCAGCAGCAGCACCGCACTTGGAAAGCGCCCGGTCGTGGCAAAATGAGTGCCGTGACGCCATTGCGCCAGGTGATGTCCAGGAGCATACAGAAGGCGTTCGTAGAGCATGGTGTGAGCATGCTAGCTAACCAAGGCGACCAGCGACGTATGCGTCTCGATTTAAATGAGAACGGCTCGCCAGGTGCCGGCGCCCCGTTGGATCTGCGTCTGTCGCCGGTGGTGAGACGCACACAAAGCGAGGCCAGCATGGAATGCAATCGTAAACATAGCTCGACAGGCTCAGAACCATACCAGATACTGCTCTCCGCCCAGAAGCTCACCACAGAATCAATTATCATTACACGAACGCAACACGGCAGCAGGAGCGTAGCACTGCCAGCTGCATCGGCTAGCGCGAGCAGCACCAGCACCGTTTACAATTCATGCGAGAGCGTGGAAATCATCACGTCGTCCACATCTACAGCGGAGCTTAGCGCTAATGTCCGACAAGTGAGTGGCAATTGCAACATGGCGGTGCCACCAATAACGCCCATCACTCGTATTCCGGGCGCAATTATCAACAAGAAGCTGATCATATTTGAGACACCACAGAAAGGTGAGATCCAGTCCATTGACACGACTGAATCCAAGCGAGACGACAAAGAAATCTTCTATACGCCCAATCCGAGCCCCATGCCGCCATCGGAGTCGACCAGCCCCGCGTCCGAGCCCAGCAAGAATGAGCGACGACGCCAGCAGATAGTACCGCGCCAGCTTAGCGGGCAATTTTCGCCGCAGGCGAAGCTACCACAACTGCCGCGACCCCAGGGACCACGAGCGCGTCCGCCGTTGCGAGTATGTCATAATCAGCGGTCTTTTAGCTGCGTGCAGGACATTGGCAGCGAGGACGAGGACGAGGTGTTCCGACCAAATAGTGCGTCCACGCACAACGACAAGAAGCGCTTATCTGAAGCCACAAAGCCGGAGGCGGGACGACTCTGGTCCCTTATGTCGTCTGTCATTCGGTTGCCGAAGGCATTAAGAACCGATCGCGATGCTGGCAGCGGTGACAAAGAGAACACAAAGTCCACGTCCGGATCATTGATCAGGCGCTGTGCCTCCATTGCTGGTTCACTGGTGCGCACTATGCAATCGTATGACGACGCCGACTTGCAGAGCCTGAAACGCAAACGGACTCAAACGCTGGACAATGCGTACTGTCATCCATCGTCGCCGTCCAACTCATCGAAGCGTTTACGCATCCAACCAAGGAAACCCATCGATCGCATGCGCAATAATTAGTTATATTCTCTTATCAATTCAAGTCCAATATGTTTTTTGTTTCGCTATTTTGTAATAATAAAATTTAAATTAGTTTAGTCAGATAAATTTTGTTTTGTGTTTTCGCACAAATTTATTTATATTATTTATAGTTTTAAATTTTTAAAAAAAATAATTCAAGGAAATTTCAGTCGCGGTTTTAAACATCGTTATTAATGTTACAAAGTGGCAGCACTTAACATCGTTTGGTTTTATATCATTTATCGAATTATATCGAATAGTAAGTCGAACAAATGGTTATTTAGTTTTATATTGAAAGTTATTGTGCGAACACTCTATTTCATATCCACATGCAAGTGCATATGTATAAAACAGCAAAGCTATGCTTAAATATTTAATTTGAAATTGAATAACAAATAGTAGACCAGTTGTTTTATCTAGTATATTAAATTAAATTCGCTATATAGAATCAGTATTTTCACTTCCTATCGTACGGTCACACCAAACATATCTCGTTGCTTGTGCTTGGTAGTGTGTGTGCATGTGTTTTTCATCTTTTCCATCGTTGTATTTTTTTTTATCAGTCCGTCGCATAAAGTAACAAATAATAACTAGAAAGTCAATAAGTGAAATTTGGTGATGTCGTTATCAAGTCTTCTGCCTACACCGATTAATGCGGTATGGGATCGCGAGGACGATCGTCGAATGGCAGCCATAGGTGCTCCAATGATTGGTGCACTGGTGTCCGCCAAAATAGCAGCGCCACCTTACGGCCAGCGCAAGGACTGGATACCGCGCACAGAGGCTGACTTTGGCGACGGTGGCGCCTTTCCCGAAATACACGTTGCTCAATATCCGCTGGGTAAGACAACATTTGGCAATGACAATAATAACCAGACTTATATTGATTTTCCCACTTATGTTCAGGCTTGGGAGCACCCGCAAATGTGGGCAAAAAGTCAGATGCACTTGCTGTGCGTCTGGATGATCAGGGCAAAGTCAAATATGATGCAATTGCACGCCAGGGGCATGGCAAAGACAAAATTGTATATTCCTCGATATCGCAGCTGCTGCCCGCTGAGGTTTTGGCTGAGGATGCGGACGAGCTGCAGCGCCCCGACGAGGAAACCGTTGCCGAGACAACCGAAGAGACACGTCTGGCGCTTGAAAAACTGACAAACCAAAAGATTACCTCAGCTCTACCTGTGCGCCACGCGCAGAAGGCTGCGCCTGCACAATACATTCGTTACACGCCCTCGCAACAGGGTGATGCTTTCAACTCTGGTGCCAAACAGCGTGTCATACGCATGGTGGAGGCACAGCTGGATCCCATGGAACCGCCAAAGTTTCGCATTAACAAGAAAATACCGCGTGGGCCGCCATCGCCACCAGCACCTGTGCTGCACTCACCCTCGCGCAAGGTGACCGTCAAGGAGCAGAAAGAATGGAAAATACCGCCCTGCATATCTAACTGGAAGAACGCAAAAGGTTTGATCCATTGCCCATGTGCACTAGTAATTATTTAAACCAAGCTCTTCACTTCCCACAGGTTACACCATACCATTGGATAAGCGCTTGGCCGCTGACGGACGAGGTCTGCAGCAAGTACACATCAACGAGAAATTCGCCAAAATGGCCGAAGCTCTGTACATAGCCGATCGCAAGGCGCGCGAGGCAGTCGAGGCGCGTGCCCAGCTGGAGAAGAAGCTGGCCCAAAAGGAAAAGGAGAAGAAGGAGGATATGCTGCGCATGATGGCGCAACGTGCGCGTGAGGAACGTGCAGGCCTACGGAATCCAGAGCCCGACGCGCCCAGTGGCTCTGGCAATGTGGATGCACGCGAGCGTAACGATCTCCGCGCCGAACGTCAGCGCGAACGGCAACGCGATCGGAATTTGCAAAGAGCCGCACCAGAGAAACGCACAAAGCTGCAGCGCGAACGGGAACGTGACATATCTGAACAGATTGCACTGGGCTTGCCCGCTAAGAGCGCTGGCAATGGCGAAACGCTGTTCGATCAGCGCCTCTTCAATACCACCAAGGGAATGGACTCGGGCTATGGCGACGACGAGGCGTACAATGTTTATGACAAGCCATGGCGCGATTCCAATACAATGGGCGCTCACATTTATCGGCCCAGCAAGCAGGCGGACAACGATAATTATGGCGGTGACTTGGAGGCCATTGTAAATACAAAACGCTTTGTGCCCGATAAGCAATTTTCGGGTGCAGGATCGCGTGAATCAGCTGCCGCTCAACGCAGCGGCCCAGTTGAGTTTGAGAAGGAGGAAGATCCCTTCGGTCTCGACAAGTTCTTGAACATGGCCAAGAAGGCGCCCAAGCGCGCTGACGAAAAGACCGAGCGCGGCAGCCACTCTGACCGCAAGCGTAGTCGACGCGACTAGAATACGAAGTTTCTACCCGTTTTTAAACAATCCCAAATTTTGGCACACGCATACAATACATACATACTATAAACAAGACATATTTATACAGTGATTTATTTATGTATTGGCCCGTATGGTCGTTACCACCCAGGGCACATAGTGTTCCACTCTGGTGAAGAGCATCATTGGTTTTCTCGAATAGTTACACGATTGCGTCCCTATAGAAATAATGCCGGCCAAATAGTAAGTGTTTAGTGTAGTACTGGCGTTTAGTAGCATTAGAGGACCTCCGGAATCGCCCTTACAGGTGCCACTTTTGCCGCCGCCGGCACACAGTTGACCAGTCACTAGCTGGGGAATGCTTTCTGTACAGGCGGCATTGGACCAGACGTTCAGCACCGCCTTCATTTTGATTTGACTCGCCTCGGAGCGTGAGCTTAGTCTACCCCAGCCAGCGATGTCCACGGGACGTGTGACGTAAGCATCTTCAGCCGCATTTGGCGGCGGCAGGCAAATGGGCAGTACAAAGTCCGTAAAGAGCACCGTGCTATTAAGGCGCAGCAACGCAATGTCGTTTAGATGGTTAAAGGCTGGCGGATCGATAACTGTGTATCGCTCATGTACCAGTATAAGATCGGCATAAGTGTCAATGTGCGCCGGAGCACAAATCGTGTCTTCTTTCGACTGCTGGCAGTCCGGGGAACTGGTCGTATTCCATTCGCCCAGGCGCACTTGCAACAACTGACTGCTGTCCAGATTGTTCACACAGTGTGCCGCTGTTAACACCCAGCGCTTGTGGATCAGCGAGCCTCCGCACCGTGGAATGTACTCTTCGCCTGTTTAATATAAGTTGTGTTAAAAACAGGAGGTTGTTTAAATAACGTGACTGTAAAGCTTACCGTCACTGCTGACGCTCAGCAGCGCCATCCACGGAAAGTCCCTAATGTCTGCGATTTCGCCAGATGCAATCCGATTTGAAAAGTCATCGAATATGGTACCACAAACGCCGGGGCGGGGGAACAACTGAGTCAGGGTCACAGCGAAGTCCTCTGGGGGTGCGCGGCGACAGCAGACCAGATCATTGCGTATTTGGCCATAGCAATGCTCGCGGCCCGGGCTGCTAAAGTTGACGTTCTTCTCCCAACAGTGCTGACGATGCTGGCAGTAGCCGATATGATCGCCTGCATTGCAAAGGCCATAGTGTTGTAAAGGCCCTGTAAATGTTAATAGGAGGCAATTAGCTGATGTTTGTGTTGTAAGCAATGAAACTGTTTATACATACTGTTATCACCGTTGATCAATTCCAATATTGCGCATAAGATGGCCAAAGCACGTGAAATCCATTCGATCATGTTGACAATGCTCAATGTTTAAAAATATGTACTGTATTATAAAACAGATCCGCCTTATCAGTCGGGGGCACCAGTTTTGGCTGTGGAGGGGTCAATACTGTAGCTCATGATTGCTTCCCGAATTTGCATGATTGTAAGTGTATGAGTATCTAGAAAAACCAGATTTCTTCTATGCAGTTACAAATTTCATCTTTCCTATATGCTTGTGCAATAGTCGTGACTACAAGGTGTGAAACGTTTCCAATTGGCGGCTTAAAAGTAGCCTTATAAATAATTCAATTCGTGATTGTAATTATATGCTGCGGATAAAATTTGCGCCAATTAAATTCAAAATATTATATATTTGAACAAGTTAGCACAGTGCTGCTATTCTACATTTGTCACGGCTGCGTCGATATACATGTGTATGCATCATCGATACGAATGTTATCGTTCTGGACGATACATCGATATTCGGCATGACATTGAGTTGACATTTCGGAGTATAATTTTAGCATTTCTAACGTTTTCGTTCTTAATTTTCGCAATTAAACGGTCGACAAGTGTTTTTACCTAGCTTGCTCCATACACCTCCAGTGTCTATATCGTGCGCACACGCTGATAATGCGACTATTGCTGAGCATTGACAACGATTACAGCAGCATTTAAGTGCAACCAGCTGCTGCTGCTGCTGCTATTGCTGCTGAGGTGTGTGTGTGGGTTCCGGGCGGTGGGCTGTGGGGCGTGTGGGAGGGTCTCAAGACATTGACAACAACTGCATACGCTGAGCAAAACCATCACGCCGCATACGCGACAACAAACGCTCTTCAAGACTATTATGTAAGTGTATGCACTCAAATCCGAATTCCAAATACAATTTCTATATCTTCCACTTGCCTAATTGCAGCGCAAAGAAGAGAAGCACCCAAAATGCGTTCACGCAGTAATTCAGGCGTCCGCCTCGACTACTATCAGCGTATCGTGCATCGCTTGATTTTGGCACACCAGGAGCCAGTTACCGGCCTGTTCCCCGCCTCGAACGTTAACTCGCATGCCTGGATACGTGACAATGTCTACTGTATTCTGGCTGTGTGGGGCTTGTCGATGGCCTACAAGAAGATTGCCGATCAGGACGAGGATCGCGCTAAGTGCTACGAGCTGGAGCAAAGCTGTGTTAAGCTGATGCGCGGCCTGCTCATGGCCATGATGAACCAAAAGGACAAGGTCGAGAAATTTAAAATGACCCAGAGTCCATACGATTCGCTGCACGCGAAATACTCCAGTAAGAACGGTCTGCCCGTTGTCGGTGATCACGAATGGGGTCATTTGCAAATCGATGCTGTCTCCCTGTACCTGCTTATATTGGCGCAAATGACCGCCTCCGGTCTGCAGATTGTCTTCTCATTGGACGAAGTGTCCTTCATACAGAATCTGGTGTTTTACATTGAGTCAGCCTATTCCATACCCGACTATGGCATCTGGGAGCGCGGTGACAAGACAAATCATGGTGAGTATCGACACAAATTTCAAAAGACGTAAACCCTTTAATAAACTGCATTTATTGGTGTGCACAGGTGAGCCCGAGCTGAATGCCAGCTCCATTGGCATGGCTAAGGCCGCGTTGGAGGCCATGAATGAGCTCGATTTGTTTGGCGCACGCGGCGGACCCGCCAGCGTCATTCACGTGCTGGCGGATGAGGCGCACAAGTGCCAAGCGGTGTTGCAGTCGATGCTGCCGCGCGAGTCCAACAGCAAAGAGCTGGACTCGGGCCTACTGTGCGTCATTGGGTTCCCGGCGTTTGCTGTCGATGATGCCCAGCTCATTCACAACACGCGCGATGCAATACTGTCCCGCCTACAGGGCAAATACGGCTGTAAGCGTTTCCTGCGTGACGGCTACCGCACACCCAAGGAGGATCCCTCCCGTCTCTATTACGAGCGTTGGGAGCTGCGCATGTTCGAGAAAATTGAGTGCGAGTGGCCACTCTTCTACTGTTATCTGATTCTGTTCCATGCATTTCAAAACGATAAGCTCATGGTGCAGGAATATGCGGATCGACTCGAGAAGATAATGGTGCGCTCCGAGGATGGCACACTGCTGGTGCCCGAGAGCTATGCGGTGCCCCAGGGCCTGGTGAATTTCGAGTATGAAAGGCCCGGCTCGCAGGCGCGCGAAGTTGTTGGCCGCTGTCCGTTCCTATGGGGCCAGTCTCTATTCATTTTGGGCCGCCTTTTACAGGAGGTACGTTCATCCAATTATTTTTGTACACAATCATTATTTCAATCCGTTACCTTGCAGGGCTTCCTGGCTGTGGGTGAGCTGGATCCATTGAATCGACGCCTGGGCGCCCAGAAGAAACCTGACGTGGTCGTCCAGGTGGTCATCATAGCCGAGGACAACGAAATACGCGACAAGCTGGCCGAGCACGATCTGCACGTGCAGACCATTGCCGAGGTAGCGCCCATCGAGGTGCAGCCGGCCCGTGTGCTCAGCCATTTGTACACGTATCTAGGCCGCAATCGCAAGCTCGGCCTAAGCGGACGTAAATCGCGCGACGTTGGTATACTGAGCACCAGCAAACTGTATTCGCTTAAGGATCGCATCTTCGCGTTCACGCCGCAGGTAAATAACACGGATCAAATTGGATCGCAAGCCCCTACCCCGCACGCTGTACCGCTCCGTCTGTACGCTCTTTATCTTTATATATCTAGCTCTTTCTCTATTGAACTCTATCAATATTTTGTTATTTATTTCTTTTTATCTGATTTAAATTATCTTCTGTTTCTATTTACTTTCTCATATGATTTATTTGTTATTATTATTATTATTATTATTATTACTTTTATTATTATTGTATTATGCATTAGTTTGTCGACTTGTCGCGCTTCTATATCGCCTCCGATAACGAACTCATGATTGACATCCTTAAAGGCGAGATCAATTTCCTCAAGTCCGCTTGGGATCTGCTGGGGCGTCCCTTAGTTACGCTGGTGCTGAAGCGCATCCATTTAGGTCGGTCCACCTTGCATAAAGCCAACTCAGTGTTAATTTTTTATTTAGTTTACACACTCTTTCCCTCTCCAAGCATACACATGTGTATTTATATTAGAAATTAGCTGTATAATTGTTTACCCCCATGTGTGTGTGACTGTGTATGTATGTGTATGTGTGTGCGTGTGCGTGTGTATTTGGTTACAGTTATTTTACTTGTTATAATTACTTTTAAATGTTATATATTTTTTTATTGGTTTATTTGCATTTCTAATTTGCAACGGTTGCGTTTCTTACTTGTACTTTTAAGTTGTAGATTTTTTAGATGTATATACAAACACACACACACACACACGAACACTTGCACACAAACAAACACACACACACACATGACTTTGGTTTTAGTTTAGTTTTTAATGAATTGGTTTTATTTAGTTTGTATTTTAGTTGACAACTTAGTTTGAGCTGTAATTTTGTCAACGATTTCTTTGGTTGTGGACACACAATAAACACACACACACACACACACACACATATATTTATATATATATATATATACACGCTGACATCCACAGCCAAAGCATTGTATTATAGAGTATGTACCTGCCTACTTACTTATACTTGCATACATACCCATCATTTTTATTTAGTTGCTTAGTTTAGTTTCGATTTTCTTACATTACGCTCTCCTGCCCTCATTTATCTATCAATTTATTTTTGCTTTGCACTATTCCCACCTCCAACAAAGAAAAAGAGACCCTATGAAAATTGGCAAAAAAAAAAACAAACAAACCAAACAACAACAACAAAATCTCTGTTCTCTTTTTGTCTAATTCGTGCTTAACCAACAACAACAACAACAACAACAACAATTGAACAAATCCAACACACACAGCATATCGACTATGAAGAATACTACACGACACGCGATCCCGATCTGCTCGCAAGCAATTTTACCACAAACTTAGCCTTCTTGACCAACAATTGGCGTCACATGTTGGGCAGGCCGACAATCACATTAATGGCAACGCATTATATGCTAGGTAATTACATCCAACAACTACACCCCCGTCCCTCCCTCGTCCACTCGTCCCCACATGCCAAAATCCAAAAAAAAAAAAAAACAAATACACACCAAATTAAAACCACACAAACAACGAACTGCATTTGCATCATATATAAACACAATAGCAAGTGATATGATCTTTTGTATGATATGATTATGATTCTGATAACGATTTCACAATGTTTGTCTTCTGTATGTGTTGTTCTTTATGCGCTTTTGCTTCTCTCCGTTACATATCCCTCTCTATTTGCATCCCTGTTTCTCCTTTACTTATACCCCCCTTTTTAACAAAGCCCCAAAACTTATTTACATTCAAATGCGCAAATTGTGTTTTCCTAGCACGCATATTTTTTTTTCTTTTTTTGAGCTCTAATGACATTTGCTCAAGGTTCGTTTATTTCTTGAAGTATATTCATCAAATTGCAATATTGAGAAATTCACTAATAGATCATCTTTTTTAAGGTTATTAAACACTAATTCTCAAGATTATTACAGGTTATCAAAGGTTAAATCACGCAGATTTGTATATATTGAAGTCTGATTTATAATGTAGAAAAAAGGTAGTAGACTTGGAAAATTACAAGCATATGATGAATACATATTTAATTTTTCTTTTAAAAATATAACCTTCATTCAAGAGTAAAATTTTGTAGGCAAGTTTATTATTCATGACCGATTTTTAAGATTACAATGTGTTATCAAAGATGAAAAGTGATTCAGATTTGCAATTGAGTATTTGTTTATATACATTAAGGTCTAACTTCTGAATCCAAAATTTATATAGGGTTACACAGGACATTATATTGAAATAAATCCGCTAAATATATAGAATGTTCTTGTTTTATAACTCAATTAAAATAGAGCAAATCTAAAAAGGGCTTTAAGCGGCACTTTACACAAATGTCATATTGAGTGCAGAAAAAATAAAAAGATGCGTTTTTTCTTAATTTAAATACAAATGTCCGTTTGTGCTTAAAAATAAAGTCAAATGGGATTGGATTGAAATACCTTTGGGAGTAATTATTTGCAGTTATTTGTGGGATTTGCCGCAAAGTGTAGAAGCTGTCTGTATTTAGAAATTTACTCTTTGACTCCGACTACGTTTACGTCTCCGCTAAACTGCACCTCACCAGTAACTAAGTAAGAAGTATTTCCAGCTACCTCTATGTAGATATTAGAACCCTAAATCGCACTCTGCTTGGGCTGCACACTTAACCCACTTTAAAATCCGGTGCTGGTCTAAGCTGATTACTTGATAACCGTTTCCACGAACGAAGCATCTTTTGCGTGAATCTTTGCGTCTGTCGGTTCGTGTTGTAACTTGTGAATAAAATGTAGACGTAAGTGGCACCTGCTAACATCGCACCACGCACCATTAACCCAATCCAAGCAAGCATCAATCGCTCGATCAGTCCAATAACAGGCCATACACAATAACCACAAACACAAGCACAAATGGATTTCGCTAACGTATTTTGTCTGCTGCATGCAAAACGCACACAGACCAGGACAAAATACCGCTGGCCATGATTCAGACGATGCGCAAGCTCAAGTCGGGCTATATAAACGGCACGCGCGTCATGCTGGGCAATCTGAAGGACTTCCTGAACACCTCAGCCATAACGGACTTGAGCTTTTTGGGCAGCACCGAAGATGGCTATCCGGATCGCCTGCATCCGGATGTCCAGACCTATTTGGACGAGCATCTGCTGCGTTCGTTCAGTAATCGTAGCACCATGAACTTGCGCGGTGGCCAACTGCGTCCGCGGCATCTGCGCCGACGCATGTCCTGCAAGGGCGCCATTAAGAAGACGCGCTCCATCAACGTGGACTGTAAGTGGGCGTCAGTTAAATGCGTATAATTTCTAATCCATTGCATCTAATTCATGCTAGCCGACAACTTGGGCATGGAGGGCCCCACACCGCTGACCGAGCGCCGTCTCTCCTCGATTGTGCCGCCGCCCTGGCTGCAGGCCAGCAAGCAGGGCCATGTGAGCGTGTTCGCCACAACGCCCGAGGAGGGCCCCAGCTCGCCGCCGCAACTGGTTCCCGATCTGAGGGTGCGCGAGAACATTTATCCCATGGATCCGCATCACAGCCGCTCGGCCATCGATCGCCGCAGCGAGTTTGTGCGTCAACAAGAGAGTTAGTCGACAATTCAATATGCTAATCTTGCGTCTCTTCTGATTTGTTGTGATTCTCATTTTGTTTTTTATTCGTTCTTTTTTTCATTTCGGTTTCCGTTTCGATTTATCGTTTTGCGTTTGTGTTGAACTATTGAACTTTAAAGTAACTGTGCCCAAAATTCTCATTCAACGCCATCGCGCGGAAACTAACTTTGCGGACACAGAGGTTGAGGAGCTGATCGCCATACTGCGCGAATCGGAAAATCTCGAGGAGCAGGGCGACATCCTGCAGTACCTGGTCGACACCCAAGGCCTCGACTTCAATACAGGTAAGTCGACGCCCCAGCCAACTTTAATAGTTTATAGCAGTATTGCAACTGGTGAAATTACGATCCGACTCGGCTCCAAAATGCAACAGCTGAAACGCATACACGCAACAATTGCGGGAACACAACACACACACTCACAACGTATACACCCACACACGCACACACATTTCACACACACTTACAGCAACACCAATTAAACTTTTGTTATTACATATATTGTGTTCTTGGCGAATTAAAAGGTTATTTTGTCAATTTTGTGTTCGATTTCACAATGTCAACATTTCTCTATAGATTAAAAAATATTTATAAATATTGTTAATCATATGTAACTTTTACAAAACTGAATTAGTTTTGTAGTTTCTCAGCTTGACATTGTGCAATCGATAACGCAAGTTGAAACGGTTTTAAATGGGGGTTATTTGTTGCATACTTTCGATATACTCGACATAATTGACATATTAATGTTTTGTGCTTTGTTCTTTGTACACGTGTTTTGTGCTCTCGTTCTTCTCCACACTTCACTCCTCATCCATATCGCATCCGCCTCTGCAGCGGGTCTGGGCTTAAAGCACAAAACCGATGACAACGCCGCTGGTAAGTTATTAAACGTTTCTAGTCCGTTGGCCTTTGGTGTGACGGGCTAATCGAATGCTGTTGTTGGTGTTGTACTTAATTGGGTTTGTAATTACACCCCATCCACTTTTCCCTACCCAGATGTGCAAATATACATATACTACATATATATATATATATATATACATATATTTGTATAACATATTTTTCACAACCTACCAATCTTCCTCTTTGTTCCGATCCTTTCTCTTCCTTGGCTTCCTTTTTAATATCACCATTTTGCATCTTGGTGGCGTCATTTTCTATTTCTCCTCTTTTCTTATTCATTATCATAGCATTATATTCTGTTCTACTATTTTACTTGTATACTATTATACAAACGTTTCTACTATTTCACTTGTGATCTGGTTCATTTGTTATCTGTTATACTGTTGTACACGCATACTCTCTTACATTCAACTGTTATACGTCTGCATAATTGAGTATACTTTTCTTCAAACTGGTATACTAGTTCATTTGTGTGCAGTATAACATATACTACTCACAAACCGTCCTCACTAAAACTCATTCTGTCATACAAACTGTTGTACTATGTATGTATCAAACTATTAAACACTTACTGGCTGGCATACTCTCATATAAACTGTTATACATACACGCATTCCTTCAACAAAACGCTTTGCGTATGGCTTTGATTATTTGCAGCTTTTAATTACATTTTTTTTTAACAAGTTTTTATATTTTTATATTTTATTTTCAATGCACTACTCACGCTTACACACGCACGCACACACGCACACGCATTTAACTCACGCATTTAACTACGCTTCATCTGCCCTTCATACAATTAACGAAAACCAAATTTCCCAAATATTGCCTGCATTGCCAACAACTGATCCACAACGCGTACCTAACCCCCCCGTCAACGCACCCAACTAACCCCAAACAAAACAAAACAATAAACTTGAAAAACCAAAGAAGAGCTCGATCAAGCCTTTGTGGACGATGTGATGCTCGAGTTGTCAACAACGGCTGCTGGTGGTGGTGGTGGTGGTGCTTCGGCTTCGGCTTCGGCTTCGGCTTCAGCTGGTGCCGGTGCTGGTGATGGCGCCAAGCGGCCTGTGCCCACAGTGATCATCGATGCCAATATACCCACAGCGATTAGTGCCGCCAAGGACGAGGACAATGCGAATGCGATCGTTAATACAGCTGCCGCCGCCTCCGCCGCCGCCGCCGGCTGTAATAACAACAACAACAACAGCAGCAGCAACAACAACAACAACAACAGCAGCTTGAATAACAACGATTCTTCTCAATCTGAAGGCATGCTGGAGGAGGGACGCGTGGTGACAGTTAGGGATCTACTGAAGGGTCTGTACGAGAAGGCCTGCCAGCAGAAGCGCTGGGGCCTGGTGCGTCACACCGCCGGCATGCTCGGCAAACGTGTCGAGGACCTGGGCAAGGCAGTTACCGATCTGCTGGTGCGCCAAAAGCAGGTAACCGTCGGCATGCCACCCCACAAGGAGCACACCATAACGGCACCGCTGCCAGAGGTCGAGCTGCGTCAGCTAATACATGATGTAAGTAATGCACTTGGCTTATCTTCAACCCGTCTGCTAATCGCAACGCATCTCTATTGCAGGCCTATGGCGACGACGAGAGCACAGCGATGCTGACCCAAGAGCTAATGGTCTATTTGGCCATGTTTATACGCACCGAACCGCAGCTGTTCCACGAGATGTTGCGCCTGCGCGTTGGCCTCATCATTCAGGTAATGGCCAAGGAGCTGTCTCGCACGCTCAACTGTGGCGGCGAGGACGCCTCGGAGCATCTACTTAACCTGTCGCCCTTCGAGATGAAGAACTTGCTCTATCACATACTCAGCGGCAAAGAGTTTGCCGTCAGTAGTGGTAAGTCTGGCAGTTGACCAACTCAATCCTCATTCCGCATATCTCATTACAACTCCCTTCCCGTCGCTTGGCAGTCGCACGCGGTAATCTGTCCATAGTGAGCTGCAAGTCGAGTCGCGTCAGCAAGAAGAGTCAAATCGGTCTGGGCGATCCGGAGGGCGAGGATGCGTTAATCGCAACGATCGATGATCGCCAGGGCCAGTGGCTGCGTCGCCGACGACTCGATGGCGCCCTCAATCGCGTTCCACGTGATTTTTACTCGCGCGTCTGGACCGTGTTGGAGAAGTGCCAGGGCCTGGCTATCGAGGGTCGCGTCTTGCAGCAGAGCCTCACCCAGGAGATGACGCCGGGCGAACTAAAGTTTGCCTTGGAAGTGGAAACAGCACTCAATCAAATACCACAGCCCGAATACAGGCAGCTTGTGGTTGAGGCGCTCATGGTGCTGACCCTGGTCACCGAGCACAATATGGTGCCTGCATTGGGCGGCGTCATCTACGTGGAGCATCTGGTGCACAAGGCCAATCAATTGTTCCTGGAGGATCAGCGCAAGGTGCAAGGCGACGCAACGCTGTGCTGTGCCAAGCTCAAGGATGGCAAGGAGCAACAGCAGGCTGCCTCTGGCCTGTTGCTCTGCGGCGGCGCTGCCTACATTTGCCAGCACCTCTACGACAGGTGAGTCCGCGAACATCTGCCGTCATATTGTGGCTAATCCCCTCTCTCTTTATTCCTAGCGCGCCCAGCGGCAGCTATGGCACCATGACGTACATGTCGCGCGCAGTCGCCCTGGTGCTGGACTGTGTGCCCAAGCACGGTGAAATGGAATGCGCAATCTCTTAAAGCTAAAATGCAAACGCTACACTCGACCTGGAAACAAGAAAAGCGTCCGTAGGACGACGCTCACTTAATGCCATGTACTGTTAAACCGACGGGCCATTACTATTTTATTTCTGTCTCTCTCACTTATTCGCTCCCTCTCTCTTTCTCTCTATCTATTTATCTCGCTGTACGCACAGTCTTATTCTCTCTTGCTCTCAACGAGCTTGCATCTGGCCGCGTATTTAGCCCAACGATAAGTTAAGTCTGAGGTCCGCCCTGTCCCGGCAATGCTGTGTATTTGTGTGTTTTGTAGAACATTCAACTACGCGGCCCATTTGTTAATGTCCTTTTGTTTAGATTCATGAGTGGCTAACCGGAAGCTATATACATTTTACACCCAATTACTGTCTACAAACATGCGCGTACATTAAATATGTATTATCCTAAAAAAACAATAATATGATTTGATAAACACAAACGGCAAACGCAGATTGAAATAATTTCCCTCATGAGAGGGAATTTGCACAAGTTTTAAATATGTTTTAGCTCTAATAAGCTCCAAGTTATTATTGTAAAACAGACAAAAAAAATTTATTAACAATAGAGTACGTTTTTTGCAATGTTATATTTGAATTGTTTTAATTGGGGTATACTAAGAACCGTGGAGAATGGTTTTAAATAAATAAGTGTTGCTCAAATTTGGTAAGTTTTTTGGAAAATGTTTTCGATTATATGCAAGCTTTATACCTAAGAGTGAATAATGCTTATCTAGTTGAAAAAACGTTGGACATAATTAAGAAGTATTAACTAGTCGAACACTATTGACTTAAGCAATATTTAAATTAGCGGCTCTTGATTAATGTTGATTTCTGAAAACGTAAAGCTGATTGCCCAATACATAATGCAGGCAGTTAAAACAAGTTTGATTATTTAGTTTTGTTAAGCATAAATATCATTCTTTTATTTTTTATTTCTTTTTCTTTTTGCAGTTGTATTTCGCTTCAATTTGCGCACATAAAATGTTTACAAAAATTGTATTCATTTACAAGTTGCTTGTGTGTGTGTTTGTTGTTTTTAGACATTTTTTAAATGTGTGTTGCTTTTTTGTTTTTGTTCGGTCCTCTCTTTAGTATTATAAGCTGAGCTTGCGCAACAGTCAATCGTGTAACAAAAACAGATTTAGAAATTTTTTTCACAAACAATTTTTAGAGAAAGCTAATTGTGTTGGGTGTGCCCATACGAGAGTGTGTGTGTGTGTGTGCTTGCGTGTGTATGGTTATAAGTTTAAACAGAAACATAAAATTAGCAATGATGTTAAACGAGAGTTGTAAGGTTTTAAAAAAAATCCTAGACAAAAATACTTATGAAGAATTGATGTTTAGCAATAGCCCCTGTCGGGCACACGGCGACGTGGCGCACATTTGATGATGTCGTCCACACGTAGAATCATTTCGGCCGCCTCGGAGGCGGACATAAGAACTTGGCGCTTGACGGCGAATGACTCTGTGATGCCCAGTTCACGCACATCGGCCACCTTGCCCAGCTCCATATCCAGACCCAGCTGGTGTTTGCCTAGGGCATGGCCGGCGCGCAGCTCGGAGATCAGTTGAGCCGAATCAAAACCAGCATTGTCGGCAATCGCTGTTGGCAGCGACAGCAGAGCACCTGCAAAAAAACAAGACGTAAAATAAATCCAGAGTACAACAAACGGCTGTTTGTTTTTGTAACTTACGTGCAAAGGCCTCGATGGCAATAGCTTCCTTGCCGGCTGTTTCGGCTGCCTTCTTCATAACAGCGTTGGCCATTAGGGCCTCGGCGCAGCCACCGCCGTAAACGATGCGCGACTCCTTGACAGTGGCTGCCAGGACGCACAGTGCATCGTGAAGGGAGCGATCAGCCTCATCCAGAATCTGTTGTGTGGCGCCACGAATGACAATGGTACAGGCCTCGCCCAGCTTGACACCGCTGAAACGCAGCAGGATGTCCTCGCCGATCATCACCTGCTCAATGACATCACACTCGCCGAGCTTGACCAAAGCGGGATTCTCAAAGGTGGACACAATTTCGCCGCCGGTGCAATAAGCCAAACGCTCAATACCATCAAAATCGGCATGTTCAATGGCCATCACTTGGGCATCGGCGAACAGCTGCTCTGGGTAGTTGTAGATCAGCTGTCGGTTGATGAACACGTTGCATTTGTGACTCAGAATTTTATCCACTTTTTCCTTCATCTTCTCCTTTTCGGCCATTTCCAAATCGGCGATTTTGGATAAAGAATCAACCTTGATGCTGCTGCCAAATACTTTGATTTTGTCTGTGTCCATCGGCGTGTTGGCAATGAGAATCTTTGCGTTCTCAATCTAAACGAAACACCAATCAAAGGTTTAGCGTTACTTGTTGTGTTTATGACATTGGCTTTAATTTAAAAAAATATATAAATTAAAATAAAAAGAAAGTGTGAAGTGCTAATTCAGTTTGTTTACAATATAGTTTGTCTAGATTTGTGTTGGTAGTATCCTGTTTACATATTAAATATTGATAATTATTTAGAACCGTTTTTGCGATCTAGTAAGCCGTCTTCTGTGCACAAGAAAAAGCAGGGCAGGTCAAGTTAGTAGACCTAGGCTGATGTCAGCGTCTGACTCACGTGGTCATAGTGTTTGTCTGTTTCCGTATCATCATATTTTTAAACATAAATTAGGCGGCAGCTGATTGAAGAATTGTGGCTTCCACATCAAACTCGTCAAAATGGCTGTGATATGCATGACAAAAGCAACATAGCTCACAGTCATTTTGACGCGTTAATATGGAGCAGAGGCAGCTTTAAGACACACAAACACACACACATAAAATTACAAGCTATATGAGTAATTCTTTTATTAATAATCAACACTTACGCGTTGCGGCTGATGCACGCCGGGCTTCTTGTCCAGCAGAAAACCGTCATCGAGGAACGAATCGTCCAAAGTGCCACCGGATTTCTTGATAATTTGTATCGATTTAAGTTCACCGGAGCCCTTCAGACGCATCACAGCTTCCACGGCCAGATTGGCAAAGAAGTCTTTATGCTGATGCAAAATCTTTGAAGACAATGTGGTCTTTGCGATGTTCAGCAAATCGTTCTTGAATTTCTCATTGTTTGCCGAATTGTCTTGAGCGGCGGCGGTGAGTGCCTCCAAAGCCACTTGCGCAGCAGATCGCCAGCCGGAAACAATGATCTGCGGATGCAGCTTCTGTTCGACCAGTTTCTCGGCCTCGCGCAACAATTCGGATGCCAGCACGGTGACGGATGTGGTGCCATCGCCAACCTCTTCGTCCTGGACTCGCGACATGTCGACTAGAATTTTGGCAGCCGGATTGTCAACGCCAACAGCGCGCAGAATGGTGGCGCCATCGTTGGTGACCTCTACTCGACCAGCATTGCGGCCAATGGCTACCAAGATTTTGTCCATGCCCTTGGGTCCCAGTGTGCTCTTCACAAGATCACCGATGGCAATGGCACCAATAAACGATGACAGACGCGCCATTTCGGCTTTCTCCTCTTGCGCCTCATTTTTGAGTATGCGCACGGGATTCAATGACATCTCCTATGAAACAAACATTACAATTGCACAAACATAACCAATTAATTTTAACTTTTGTTTATATACATGATGCACACACTTACATATATATATTTATATATACATATGCATTTATGTTCGTGTGTGAAAAGCTGTGCACTTCTTGCATCGGACCTAACCCCAAATAGTGCGTGATTCATCGACAGCCAAGCGCAGCACACACCCAGCAGCATGCATCTGGAAATGTCTGTCGATTTGCCATAAATACGGCATTATGTCTTACAACTGGCCAGCCATATTCAAAAAGGCATTATTTCGAATGTAAACATAATGGAAGTTTCTGGAAGCAATGCGCCCTCACGTGTGTGCAGGCCTGTCAAATGGCTTGGGGGGAGACGGATGATGGCTTTGCAGTCTGTGCGGCTTTTCACACCCGGCAAATGAAAACGCTTGTTTGTATGAAATTATCAATGAAAACATGAATATTTCACTACACTTCTATCGGTTGTGCCGTAAACTAATTATATTGTTTATGCGATTTAATTTAATTTACCATTTTCAATGCTTATTCACAAGTTTTTGATCACAGAATTAAGAATAAACCCACAGCGCGACAAAGCGACAAAGAAAATGGCGAAGCAATAGATATGCTAGCTGTTGTCGTTTCGATGTATCGATAAGAATAAATACAACTACTCACAATATATCGGTTTCACTCTTCGCCACATCGATAAATTTAAAATGCTCTCATTAAGGCGAAACTTTTAAAAAGCCTGTACATTCAAACCGATTTCATTTTTATTTAAAATAAAGAACGCTGGGTTTTTTTTTTTTAATTTAAAATATATTAAGTAGGTCAAAACGCACACAATTATTTTTTAAGGAAATATTTTTTTCTTAAACCAAGACTGCGAATAAAAACTGGCTGAAAACATTTTTATGTAAACCCATTTCAAAGAAAATTTAGTTGAATGATAATGATGAAGGGCCGTAACAGAAGGAATAATAGAGCAAAAATATTAAAGCACTAAGAATCCAAAGAAATGTATTACTTACTTTTAAAAACGTTTTATTGATTGTTTTTCTTTTTAATAATAAATAGATGAACAGATTTAAGTCTAGCTACTACACATATATAATCTTAAAAATTAACGGGCATCTGCACTCAGGACTCAACCGAATATATTTGAGTACAAGCTATTCAGGCCATTGCTGATGGTGGAAAAGATGCCATTGTCATTGGATGCGGCCGCTGCATAGGGCGGTGCGCCTGGCCTATAATGCTGCGGTGTTTGCTGCATGGGCCGATAATATGATGGCCCGCCAGCTCCGACTCCCTCAACACGCTGTGAATATTGGGTAAGAATGGTCAGTATAGTGTTCAAGTTGAAGGCAACTGCTTTTACTGCGCTTTAACTCCACGTCTATTATTCACATTTAAAAACAATAAATATTAGTATTCGATTTAACAATATTAATAACAACAACAATACTTAATAATATTAAGGGATATTTTTAGTTTTTCTTTTTAGGAACGGGTGCATTCATTTTTAACAACACATATATACCATATATTTTGATAGATAGGAGAAGAAAAATACCCCAATACCGAAAATTTAAAAAAAAAAAACCAAATGAAAAAAGTTAAAAAAGTTGATAGAGTATAAAAAGAACCAAAGGAAAGTTCTCCTGTGAGGTAATTGTTTTTTTTTTTGTTGTTGTTGTTTTTTAATAGTTTGGCTAGTTGATAGAATTTAATCCTAAGCTTTGGTCAAGAATTGTCAATTTGTCTACCCATCGTCCAAGTGACCCTCACGAGCGGATGTATTAGGTTTTTTCTATGGGGACTGGCAAGTGAGGGCGGCACGCCTTAAGACTAAAGCACTCTGCGAATATATTTACACGCCGGATGGCTGCGGCTGCTCCGGCGCTTGGAGATTCTACTCTCTGGTTAGCTGGAGCTTGTCGTTCACCAGCTGGCGCTGCAAACGCGGCGTTGTGGCTCTATTTGGGTTGGCTGTGGCGATGGGAGCAACAATATACTGCGAAAGGATCACGTATGTACAGGGCATAGAGTGGTTAGGTTAGTTCGGTAGCCAGCCACCAGGAGAGCAGCGTTAAGCGTGACTGGAGCTTACCTTGGAGGCCTGCAGGGTGACATTCAGCAGTGTGGGATGCTGCTCGACAATAACAAACTCCACCTCGCGGGGCGCATAGCCCTCGGCAAAGACCTGGACATTAATTGGTTTGTATATGATTCGAGTGTCATTCACCAATCTGTCACTTACCTCGGCCTTGTAGTAGCCCGGCAATAGAATACGCCAAAATTCACCGTACTTGGTCGTCTGGAAGCCAACGTCGCGTCCCTTGATCTTGATCGAGGCACGCTCGATGGGCATACCCGCCGGATCGAAGACGAAGCCCTGCACGCCGCGATGTGCCTCGGCCAGGAATTTGATCATAGACTGTGAAAGCCAAGTTAAGAAGGGGGCTATTTTTAGGTATTTGGCAGCGATACTCACCAGTTGATTGTCCTCCCAGTACTTCTTGAGCTCGTACGCCGGCGGGAACTTGCAGCAGGAGATCTCCAATGTGATCTCCATGCAGCCGTACCACACATAATTGTAATCCTGCATGCCACCCGTCAGCGGATACCAGGCGGCACCGTTCGTGATCCCGTTCTCGAAGGCCGGCGTCGCCGACTTGCAGGCCACGCCCCTCGACATCTTGGCATGATTGCGGGCGTAGACGAGGGACAGATGCTTGAAGACATCGTCGTCGGGCGTTAGCGACGGCGCTGCCGAATATGTCTGGAACACTGCGCCCAGGGGACATGTGGTGCGGCACAATCAAAACCCAACGAGACAGACAGAGCGATAAAGAAAAAGAGAGGGGAAGAGAGGGGAGAGAGGGGAAGAGAGGGGAGAGATTTGATCGATTAGATGGGTCGGTCAGCTGGTGGGGGCGTCTACTCACTCGCGCACAGGGCGGACGAACGGCAGATTCCTTTGAGCAGCCATATTGGTGCGAAGGCAAGGATTAAAGTTCAAACAGAGAGCATTTTTGGAAAGATAACTTTATAAATCGGAACACTCACAGTGGCGAGGCCGAGCTAATAGCTAAAGAAGATTCTACGTGCCGGGAAACTACTGAGACTACTTACTGGAGTTGGGTGTGTTGTCGTACGGATAGCTGGCAACCAAGGCGCCGCCATGCAGACTGCCACTCAGCACAAACTGTATCTTCGAGATCCAATCCTTGACAGCGTCCGTCTCCGGCTGGCCACGTTTGTTGTTCTGCTTGAAGTAATCCGGGAAATTTCGATTCAGATCGAAGCCGCGCGCATTATAACTGAAAAGGGACAATTACATTATTGAAGCTGTCGTCAGACGGAGCGTCAAGGATTTGCCTTACCGGCCCTGGCCACCGTCACAGGTGCCCTCCTTGGAGACAGCATAGCCGTCCGGATTCATCGTGGGCAATATGTGAATACGCGTGTTATCCAACAGCCACTTGACGTACTGATCCGTGTTGTAGCTGCTCACAAAGTACTGTATGAGATGGAGTAGCATCTCGCGGCCCACCGGCTCATTGCCGTGTATATTGCCCACATACTTGACGTCGGGCTTGCCCACCATATGCTCATACGGCGACGAGCTGACCACCATAACCCAAAGGTCACGGCCCTGTATGGACTTGCCGATGGAGTACAGAGCCGTCAGATTGGGATAACGTGCACTTGTTGCTCTAAACAAACGAACGCACAACACAGATAGAGTTAGAGAGAGCGAGAGAGCGAGAGAGAGAAACCCACCTTAGAAATCGCGTTAACTCCTCGTGATCATGATAGACAAAGTCCAGATTCTGGGCGTCGGGCAGATAAGCGCGCGGCTCCGGCAAGGCCAATGTCATCTGTTCGTTGGCAACGGTCTTGGCGCTGGATAAGAGCACATAGGGTCCATAGAGGAGCAGCACCAACAGCTGTCCAGCAATCGTGTTTCGCAGTATCATTTCAAAGTTGGCAATGATGATCCGTTGATGGTGACGTCAAGTCTGCAAATGTCGAGAGTGGCCAGCGAGGCTGTTGTTATAAGCAGATGAAGATGGATGAGCTGTTGCCGTTGGCATTGGCATTGCTGATGTTGCTGGACAAGCACAAGCACAAGCACAACAACCTGTTGTGGCTGACCAAAACGAATGATCGCACGGTACGTGCTTCAATTTGAGACGAGTTGAGTTGATTGGCCCCGCAATTCCCGACAATTCCCATCCATTGCGCACTGGAAACGTGTTCCCCCAAACCAGCTGGCAACGCAATCAAAGTTCATTGATTTCTATTTGTTTGTGGGCCCAGCTCTCTGATTGCCATGTCCAGCTTGAATTCCATTGAATTGGATCTGTGGGCATGGCGCGAGGCGCGAGGCTCGACGCTTGTCTAATCAAACCTCAACCGGATGGACAGATAAGATACACTATATACCCTCTTTAAAATGGTTTATTTACTTATATATATTTATCTATATTTATATAAAGGAAAAATACTATCTATCTAGCCTTGATACTTCGATACCCCCCGAGAAGACTATAAAAGCCAAGGGCTTACATCATGCGGCCGCATTATCAAAAATGAAATTCTCCGCTGCATTTGTTTTAATTGGCGCTCTTCTCGGCTGCTCCGCCTTGGCCAGGGCCGGTCCCCAGGGACGCATCGCTGGCGGCGAAGATGCCGTGTTGGGTCAGCTGCCGTACCAGGCGGCGCTCTCCATTGGCGGCAGCTACAACTGTGGAGCGGTAATCATTGCCGAGCGCTACGCTCTGACTTCGCTCACCTGTGTCTGCTCCGAGGGCAAGGATACGCCGTAAGTGATTCGCCTGGCCGTAAAACCATTGCAATTGTTCAATTTTAACTCTCTCCCTCTCTCTCTCTCTCTCTCTCTGTTAACCGCTTTTAGTTGGCCACCACAGCTATTTATGGTGTCGGCCGGCACCGTGGATCTGTATAACGGCGGGCAGCGCATACGCGTTGAGGAAATCACCGTGAATCCCAACTACAATGAGCTGAAGACAGGCTTGGCCCTGCTGCGTCTCACCGAGCCGCTGGTGTTCAACGGCGATGTCAGTGCCCTGCCATTGGCCACGGAGAATCCACCACTGGGCGCCAATGTGGACATCTCGGGCTGGGGACGCACCAAGGAGTCGGAGACCGCCATGTATCGCACCCTGCAGGTTGGCTCCGCCGTTGTGGAGGCCGCACGTGACTGCAGCCTGGTCGATGGCGCCATTGTTAGCAACGATCAGGTGCTCTGTTTGGGCCACCAGCGCCGCCAGGGCATCTGCGCCGGCGACATTGGCGGTCCCGCCGTCTACGATGGCGCCCTGGTCGGCCTGGCCGCCGACCAGCTGGGCGAGTGCGGTGGCATGTTGCCCGAACGCTTCGTCAGCATTGCCGCCTACTCCGATTGGATCCAACAGCAGATAGCCTAAACTAAGGTTTCTCGCCCCAATAAAGATTCCCCTCGAGTGCACACAGCTTTCTCCGCCTCCTTCAATCTAATCGACTCTAATTAACAAAAAACACTTGTCAAAAAAAAAATGCCTCATTCGAAATCATTTAGCACTGAGCGAAAAAAGGTGGCACAAAATTTGCATTTGGGCAAGATTTTTAAATTATTTTTAAAATCTGTTTTTTTCGCTAAGTGTACAAATAGTTGTCGTAGTCAAACTATTTAGTTTAACTTCAGCATGGCACGATTTATAATTGCTGCAATCAAGATTAGAATATATTTCTATCTAAATCATCTAATTCAACATTAAAGTTGTACCAGGATCATAAACAACAAATTTAGGGCTCAATTAAATGTTTTTTTACTAGGTCGATAAGTCACACACACTATCAGCGGTAATCAATTAGTGTGCTGTAGTTAAAGCTGCCCGACTGGCCGCTACCCTGTGCTTTAGTTGTTTAAGACAACGACAACTAATTTATTCAGTCAATTCTTTTGGGCTGTCAGAAACCCAATTAGCAACAATTGATTAACGTTGGCCAGGAGAGATTATCTGTTGGCCTCGATCCAGTCCAGGTAATAGGGCACGCTCATGAAGCCATTGGGCAGCGAGCTGCCGCAGACGTCCACAAAGAAGCCGCCAATGCCAACCAGCTCATTGTTGTAGACCGCCGGAGCGCCGGCGTCGCCTTGACAGATCCCGCTGCCGGCGTCCGTCTCCGTCTCCGTCTCCGTCTCCATCTTCGCCAGGCAGAGCAGACCCGGATGATCCAGGAACAGCTGCTTCTGGCAGTCGGCAGCGCTGAGCGTCTTCCGGCTGCCCACCTGCAACCGTTGGCTGAGCGTGCCCTGATTCTGGATGGCGCCCCAGCCGGTGTAGATGATCTCAGCGCCGACGGGCGGCGCCTGAGTCGCCACATTTATGGGCTGGGTATTGGCGTTCAGCGTGACCGGCTGCTGGAGCACGACCAGCGCCAGATCGTTGATTCCGTTGGCATACTCGGGATGCACCACAAAGCTGAGCACCTGGGCCAGCTGTCCGCCCGCCAAGCGCTGAACGCTGCCGGCGCGCACCAGAAAACTGCGCGGCGGATAGCTACACAAATCGGGACACGAACGGGGATTAGTAAGATTGGACACTTGATCGCTTGTAGTCGGTTGGGGACTACCTTTCGACGCCGCCGCCGGTGACGCAGTGGGCTGCGGTCAGGCACAGCTTGTCGCTGATCAGCGCGGCGCCGCAGACATGCGCTCCGTTCCGCTGCAGGGAGGCGCTATACGGATGGCCGCCGACGGCGGAGGGCTGGCCGTCCAGCAGGCGACCCGTCTGCGCCGTGACCCCAGCGACGGTGGCGAGCAGCAGTAACAGCAGGCGGCAACTGAACGAAACTGGGCACATTTTGGGGGTTCAAGTCAAGCACTAATTGGTGCCGGGCACAGTGCGGACACTTTTATACGGGCGCCAAAATTTTTTATGACCGCCAATCTAATCGCCAGCGACCAGGTCATATTAAATGCTTATCGCGTGCCGCAGATTAGATCCACAACGCACAGTGCCAGGCGGCCTGGCCAGCCATGGACGACGATTCAGTTAACATTCGGACGCCATGGCAAATCAACGCTTGTCGCTGGCAGCGCTCTTTGTGGTTTTGGCCCTGGGCCTGGTTGCGGCCCTGCCGCAGGGCCGCCTACTGGGCGGCGAGGATGCCAAGGTCGCCGAGTTCCCCTATGTGGCGTCGCTGCGTCTCAACAAGGCGCACGTCTGCCAGGCCATCATCATCTCCGAGACTCAGCTCCTGACCGCCGGCCACTGTGTTTCCGACGTGGGCCCCATTCCGTAAGTAAACAGACCACATCGACATTCCACACTCAAAGAGACCTCCAAGAATTAGGCCACTTAAGAATGTCTTTAATTTTTACCCATACTATATCAATTTCCATATCCCTTAAATTTCTTGTTCTTTTACGATTGTGAAATCAAACATGATTCACATTCGAATAATCTTCAAATTTTGTAACACAAAACCGATATGAATTTGGACTTGGAACGGACGTTTTCTTTGAGTGTTGTTAAGGGAATCTTATTATGGCCAGGGTTTTACCAAGTTAACCTAGAAAAATGTGCCAACTAAATTAAAGAAGTAAAAACTTTTGGCACAATCTTAACTCAAATAAAGTACGAACTTTGGTACATTTAAGACACAACTGGCAAACGATTCGAATAATGTACCATTTTAGGTACACTTCTGCCACATAACGGCAACTTTAAGTCTATGCTACGACCTTTAAAGAAAGCATAACAGTTGGTACATTTAAGTCACATGGGGCAATCTTAACTTAAATAAACTTCGAACTTTGGTACATTTAAGACACAACTGGCAAACGATTCGAATAATGTACCATTTTAGGTACATTTCTGCCACATAACGGCAACTTTAAGTCTATGCTACGACCTTTAAAGAAAGCATAACAGTTGGTACTTAACTCAAATAAAGTACCAACTTTGGTACATTTCTGTCGCCTGACGGCAACTTTAAACCCAATAGAGGTACAATTATATACCTTGGTACAAAATATGGTGCATTAGAGGCTCTTCAAGCAATCTGAACTCTAATAACTTATGGTACATTTGTGGCTAATTTTGGTACATTTGGTACATCGACCACTTGTGTCAGTTTGGAGCCAGATGAGGCAACCGTGTCTCTAATTAGCTTTTCCCGCTTTGCCAGTTCACTTGAACGAACCAGTTCCGTTGCTTCCTGCAAAATGAAGCAGTCGACTTTCACTACACACATTTCTCTTATTGTTCGCTTGTTGCTTTTTTGTTTTTTTTTGTTTCGCAGCGTGTCGGCGGACAAGCTGAGCGCCCGCGTGGGCAGCATCAATCAGTTCGCTGGCGGCGAGCTGGTGGCCATCAGCGAGGTGCTCATCCATCCCTCGTACGGCAACTTTCTGCACGATCTGGCCATACTGACGCTCAGCAAGCCGCTGACCTTCGGCGAGAAGGTGAACAAAATCGAGCTGCCCGTGGCGCCCGAGGAGACGGTGACCGAGGAGCAGCCGCCCAACGGTACGCCCGTCTATGTCGCCGGCTGGGGCGAGCAGACAGACGGCGGCTCCAACTACAAGCTGCAGAAGGCCAACTTCAATACGCTGAGCAAGTCGCTCTGCGAGCTGTCCACGGGCTACGGCTACGACTCCGTCCTGTGCCTGTCCAGCGCCGAGAAGCAGGGCGTCTGTCGCGGCGACGACGGCGCCGCTGTTGTCGACGACGCCAATGTGCTGCAGGGCATCGTCAGCTTCTTCTGGGGCAACTGTGGCACCGGGTTCCCCGACGTGTCCACACGCATCGCCTACTACCTGGATTGGATTGCGGCCAACAAGAAGTAGGGCAACACATGAGCAGCAGCCCCGTAGCCCAAAAAATCCCAATCATTTTTTTATATATATTTTTTTTTAATGTGAGTGTTAACAAAAAAAAAAGAACAAACAAACAATTTACAAAAAAAAAAAAAAAAATATGTAGCGCGTGTTTTTTTTTCCCTTTTTAATGCCAATTTACGATTATTTTATGGGCCTTGGCTGCGAAAACTAAGCAATGTTCGATCCGTTTAATAGCGCCCATAAATTCTATAGGGCCCTATCAGAAGGCCTGATTACATCGTACACATGTCCTAGATACTACACAGTCTGCAGATAGCGCCAGTTAACTGTGAAAAGAGTTTTCATTCGAGCCACTTGAAGCTGATAACAGGCAATCAAGTCATTTTCGATTTCGTGGAACGGGCCCGAAAGAGCCGCTACCAGCTGCAGATTAGAGGGTATGGCCACCAATATACGATCCAATAGCTATCAATTATGATCGTATCGCGATCTCATACGTATTTATTTATATTAGCTCGATTTGCAAAACAAAAACATTAAGGCAGCATGTAAACAAATTGTGGATTAAAAAATTAAATTGTGAATTTAAAGTTGGTAAAGCCTTAAGTCATTTTTATCTTCATCTTTATCCTTTTGGCTTAATTCAAGTTTGTTTAAATATAGTTTTTTTTACGAATTTTTTGGGTTAAATACTTAAGTATTTTTATTTGTTTGCATTGCAGCAAAAAGAAAATATTTCTTTTTAATATATTCAGTCAATCAAATACTCTTTAGGTTTTTGCCGAACAAGTCGAACCGGTTCGAACCGTAAACAAATCTTGAACCAAACTTTAAATAGTCCAAAATTAATTCTAATAAAAATTGCAGACCAAAAGTAAAAATTTGTTTTAAATTGAAATTAAAAACAAATTAAAGAAATATACTTTACTTTAAATAAATAATAATAAAGTTAAAGCTTCGCATAAAGCTTCACTTTAAATGATCCACTTAAAAAGTGAAAAAAGTTAGTTAAATATATTTCTATATATATATATAGTTTAATATGTATGTATATATATTATATTATACACGAATACAAGTAGTTAAGACACAGCCATTTATTGTTTAAAGAAATTTATAAACATATTAAATATGTGAAGAAGAATTTTTGTAAAGAGAGCGAAGTTAAAGAGTCTAAATCAAACCTTTTTTTGGCTCTATTTTTGACTCTTTTTTTGGCTCTTTTTGGCCAAATTTTGTGGAGATAAGTGATCAGTCGATCCGTTTTTGCGTCATCGCCGCTCAGTTTGTGTTGTCTTGTCCTATCTGTTGGTTTCCAGCACACACTTTGCCCTCGCATTTTTTTGAGGCATTATTGGTGCGAATTTATCGCTGGCATAAAAACAAAAACAGTTGAAATTGGCCGCTGACCGCGATAAGATTAGATTTAGTAGCCAGCCAAGCCACGATAACTCGCACGGCAAGCAAAGCCTTCCACAGAGCTGTCCAGCTGGCGGCATTTGCGCTGCGCATTCAGAGACGACAGTAACAAAAGGACACGATGAGGGAAGCAACACTCCTGCTGCTGCTGGGACTGGGACTGGGATTGGCCATTGAGGCGGCGCCGCAAGAACGCATTTTGGGCGGCGAGGAGGCATCCGCCTCGGCCGCGCCCTATGCGGTGTCGCTGCGGGTGGACAACGCGCACGTTTGCGGCGCCAGCATCATCTCGCGGACGCAGCTGCTGACCGCCGCCCACTGCTGCTATCGGGATGGCAAACTGTAAGTGCCACAAGTGCCACAAGTGCCACAGGTGCCGCAAGTGCCACAGGCCCAACTAATGCTCTTCTTCGTTAGAGTCGACGCCAGCCGTGTGACGGGCCGCGTGGGCAGCACCAATCAATATGCCGGCGGACGCATTGTGTACGTGTCCGGGATCACGCCGCATCCGGACTACAATCAGCTGGACAACAATCTGGCGATCGTGACGCTGAGCAGCTCGCTGCTGTACACGGATCGCATCCAGGCGATCGCTCTGGCCGGCGGCAGCGAGGCGCTGCCAGCGGCGGGCAGCGCGGTCAGCGTCTTTGGGTGGGGCAACACCGTTGACGGCATCACCTCGTTCAAGATACGCCAGCTGGAGCTGCAGATGGCCACCGACGCCGCCTGCCTGGACGCGTACAGCGGCCACGATCCAATCAAAAGCTTCTGCCTGGCCCATGCCCTCAAGGAGGGCACCTGCTACGGCGACGGCGGCGGCCCGGCTGTCCACGACAATCAGCTGATCGGCATTAGCAATTTCGTGGTGGGCGCCTGCGGTTCCCGTTATCCGGATGTCTTTGTTCGCACTGCCGGCTACGCGGATTGGCTGCAGCAGCACCTGCTCAACTAACTTTTGGTGCCCATCGTGGACAAATATATATTTATATATGTACATATATATATATGTATATGTATATGGCTCTATGTAATTCAAACCTCTAAGCAATTGAATATATTTAAATAGTACTTATTCACCCCTATCTATCTAGATATTGCGAATTGTCAAATTGCTGTCTTCCGTTCTTTGGATAACAGCTTGTTTTTTTTTTTTTAGATGATGATGTTAACCGCCGTGTGAATCAGCTGATAAGCGCACCTCGATAGCGTCCACGTTTGGATGTCATAATAATACTTATAAGCTCTTTATGGGCCTACGATAAGAAGGCGCGGCATTCGCTTCAATTTAGATCAAGTTTTAGGGCCCACTTGCCCAGAACTGATCGCTGATCATTAAATGCCGTTAATTGCACAAGCTGCAAAGTTGAACTCTTAACAATATTTTTATCTTAAATGCATTAACAGCATTTTTTTTAGAAAAAAATTACTTAGGCTTAAATCTGGTCTAAGTAAACCTCAAAGCGCTATTAAAGCTAAAGAATTTTCTTTTTTCAAAAGACAAATTTGTTTTAAAAATCGATTTGACAGTTAAAATAATTCATTTAAATCCTGGCTTGCTAATTTATTTTTAAATAAATAAAATTAAATATGCAATATTTTTTTTATTAAAAATAAAATTTCTTTATAAATTTATTTTTAATAGACATTTTCAAAAAAGGCATAAAAAAATATCTGCTAGCAAACTTTCTCAAGCCTTTAATTAAATATTATTTTGGCTTAAACACAAACACAGTCCCAAGTACGGGAATTAGATTGGTTCAGGACCAGGTTTTAAATGGTCTACACCATCTTTGGTGTATAAATAAAAACTTTACTAAATATGAACATGACTCAGATAAGAATTTATTAAAGGGATTAGGACAAAAATATTGGTAACAGATAGAGAAAAACGCGAGTCCATGACTCAGTTTTTTGATCAAGCCGTCTGATCATTTGTAAATCACATTTTGCTACTGCGTTATATTTATTATTAGAGTCCATAAATAAAAGCACATTATCGTGAGCACATATTTTTGATCGAAGCTCGTTAAGACCTCCACAGAGATACAAACAGGAGTAAAGAAATAAATTAGATAAGATACTAAAAGAGGGAAATCAGTGAAAACAGTTAACAGGCGATTTTGAAATTGTTGACTTAAATTTGAAATATTTGTAAGTTACAAATAAAAAAACTTGGGCTTTCAATAATTTTGAAAATATTTCACAATTTAAGAGAAAATATTTCTAAATAAAGTTAAAGCTTTAGCCTGACTATGAACAAATAAATGCAAATATAAATTTGTATCCAAGTTGTTGAAACAGTTGACAAAGATAAAAAAAATGTCTTTAAATAGATTTTCATACTCAAGTGAAATACTTATGTATTTATTTTAGCTGCCTTTAGATTATTGTCTTTGGCAAAGAAAACAGTTTATACAAGCTCAATTGGATTGCGTGTGCTTTGTTAATTGATTAGGAAATAAAATCAATTGGAATCACGCTCCAACTGATATTGAGACTGCAGATTGTACCTTGATAAGATGATAAGATGTTATGCCGAATTCTGGGAGAACTCCCTGAAAGGTTAAGCAACAAACCCAACAATTTATGGCCAGGGGTAAATCCCTGACGGATAAGACCGACAAAAAAATATGAAACAGAAAAAACCAGCGATAGTTGATCGGATTAAACTTAACAGTTTTAACGAGCTCTATAAATACTGCGCAGCGTTTAATCTCGTTTCGATGGAATCAAATGATTTGGCAGTAAACATGCACTGAGCGAAAAGTAAAGGCAGTTGTGCCAAATGCAACTTGAAGCTGCTGCCTTTAGCTGAAATGATTTCTTCGAGTGTAGGACAAATCGCTGCTCGAGTATTCAAGGAAAGAGACAAACGATGCGATTAGATAAGGACATTGGAGCACATATATAGAGTCACCCTTGGGCCAACGGCTTCCACTCGTCAAGTATGGCCACGTTGAGAGCTCTAACAATTGTGTGCGCTACTCTGGCCCTGGCTGCGGCCGCTCCACAGACGCCGGGCGGACGCGTCGTTGGCGGCGCCGACGCCACCGCCGGACAATTTCCCCACCAGATCTCGCTGCGCTACAAAGGCTCGCACATCTGCGGCGGCTCCATCATAGCACGCGAGTACATCCTGACGGCGGCGCACTGCGTCACCGATCAGCTGGCCAATGGCACTCTGGTCTTGTAAGTAGCGTACACACTGAATGCTCTGCCAAGTCAGCTGTTCAATTTGGCATCTCTCCTACAGCACGCCCGCGGATGTGCTGAGCATTCGGGCTGGCAGCCTGGATCGCTTTGGAGGCGGCATGCTGGTGAATGTGGTGAACGTGCAGGTGCACGAGGATTACAACAGCTTCTGGAACGACGTGGCGCTGCTGAAGCTGGAGCGGCCGCTCATCTACTCGGGCCAGATACGCGCCATCGATTTGGCCAGCGTGGAGACGCCCGCCGGCAGCCCGGTGATCATCTCCGGCTGGGGTCTGCTGAGCACCGAGGGCGATCTGCCGCGCCAAATGCAATGGAACACCCTGAGCGCCATGTCGAGGCTACGCTGCTCCACCGCCATACTGGTCTACAGGGAGAGCATGCTCTGTTTGGCCCACGAGCAGGGCAACGGCGCCTGCAGCGGCGACTCCGGCGGTCCGGCCATCTACAACGGCGAGCTCGTCGGCGTCGCCGGCTTTGTTGTCGACGGCTGCGGCTCCTCCAATCCGGATGGCTATGCCAAGGTGTTCTACCATCGCGACTGGATCGTTCAGAATGCTCATTTGTAAAATGTTCTTCTTTCTTTGAACTAATTAGATTTGTTGACTTAAGACAAAAGCTAAACGAATTTCTTATTCGCACGTGTCTGGCCTAAGTTGGGGGTAATTAAGGTGCCGTCACTTACGCGGCAGATAAGCGACCACCAGAGCGAGAGAGGGAGACAGAGAAAGA
This sequence comes from Drosophila lacertosa, assembly GCA_004143845.1. Lineage (NCBI taxonomy): Eukaryota > Metazoa > Arthropoda > Insecta > Diptera > Drosophilidae > Drosophila > Drosophila lacertosa. Next base: position 639,657 of record SCDZ01000044.1, read on the forward strand.
GAGAGAGAGGGAGCTTTTCTTAGACTTAGACATTGAAGGGTCCGTTGATGACAGCGATGATCATTTGTGGCTGGCATAAAAGGCGTGCTCGGCGCTGACGTTGCCCACACAAGACCCACTGAACCGGCAGGCAATGGAGCTGCTAACCAAGCTATTGTTACTGCTGCTCGGCGGTCTGGCCACGTGCCAGCTGGAGACGGATGCAGGGCCTGCGGTGCTTCCCCTACCGATACGGCCGCGCATTGTGGGCGGCCGGCGGGCGCAGGCGGGCCAGTTCAAGCATCAGGTGTCGCTGCGCCACTTTGGCAACCACATTTGCGGCGCCACCATCATCTCGGCCGACTACGTGCTGACCGCGGCGCACTGCGTCCAGTTCGGCCAGGACGTGTAAGTAACCAAGGCTACCTAATTATTCAGTCTTAACCGAATCTCTGCAGCACGCCGCCGTCACGGCTGGCGGTGCAGGCGGGCAGCCTGCGGCTTAACAGCCATGCCAGCTATGTGGACGTGGCCGGCGTCGAGGTGCATCCGCTGTACGGCAACGGCGGCCGGGGCTATGACATTGCGCTGCTGCGGCTGAAGGCGCCGCTCAGCTTCAATGCGAACATCAGCGCCATTGCGCTGGCCGACGCGGATCCGCCCGTCAACGCAACGGTTAACATATCCGGCTGGGGCGCCATCTACCACGGCGGACCCGTCTCCAACGAGCTGCTCTGGGTGGAGGTGCGCAGCATCTCCCGCTCCCAGTGCACCAGCCGCTACATGAGCCGCCTGCCCGAGACGACCATGTGCCTGCTGCACGGCGCCAACGTTGGCGCCTGCCACGGCGACTCCGGCGGCCCGGCGGTCTACGAGGGCCGCCTCGTCGGCGTCGCCAGCTTCGTCCTGGGCGGCTGCGGCCGTGAAGCGCCCGACGGCTACGAACGCGTCTCCGCCCTGCTCAGCTGGATCAAGGCAAATGCGGGCCTGAACTTGGAGGAATCTTGACAACCTTTTACTTTTTCCCTTTTTTTTGAGTACAGCAATCTTGCATTATATAAATAAATATTAATTGGAATTACAAAAAAAAAAAAACAACTCCTCAAAAAAATATTCTAATTGATTAATTAATCAGCTACAAACACATTTGTGCATGTGTTCAACCAAAAGGCATATAACTAAAGGTATATAACTATTATCTCATATTTTTTTTTAATCAAAGAAAACAAATATTTATTTTGTAAAAGCTTTCTAAATTATTTTTTTTTTTTACAAAACTTGTTAGTTTTTATTGTGCACATTTCATAATATTAAAAAAGCAATTCCAACTTCCGCTGGAGTTTGACAACAAAAATAATGAAAAACACAAAGAACCCAGAAAAATGTGTGCGATTAAACAGAGCGTGGCTGGACAATTTTACTCAACAACTAGCCCCCTTTGACCCCGACCCGAACCCGAACCCGAACCCGGCTAACGAGATCAACATATGTTGAAAGCAGCAACAGCAACAGCAACAACAACAACAACAACATCGATTGTCGACCCCGCCAAAAAGCCGCAAATTTCGTGTGAGTGAAAGTGAAAACTGTGGACCAGCTTTGGCTTTGGCTGTTATTCAGTAATTTTCGGTTTTGTTATTTTTGCTTTTCATTTAGTTGTTTAGCTATTCGGTTTACAGGCATTACAAACCACTTAAACAGGCGCCGCCCCCTTCTCGGTCCATAGAAGTTGGCGGCTAATGATTTTGTTTTGTGCCTTTTCGGTTTTCATTTAACTCGTCTCACACGTTCAACTGCCGCTCCGTTGTCCGTCCCGTGCCCGTAATTACCGTACGCCAGTTCATCCGCATCTCAGTCAAGTGTAAACTGCGGCATGCCACGCAATTGACTTGCTGCATGTCATCGAACCCGGAGCACGCAATTACCCATCCGCCCCTGACCCAGGAGTAGGAACTGCGACAATGGAAGGATCAATTTTGGTACCAAACTTTGTCTTAATAATTGTTTATTCTAAAAACAAAGTAATTTATCTTTCAGGTGTAACAATTAACGCTGACTCTAATTATATATTCGCTATATTTTATTTTTATTTTTTTTTTTTAGTTTTAAAAAAGATTTTCCTATTTATATAAATTATAAGAACTGACTTGCTTCTGATTCAGCTCAATAACTGAGCCCTTCATCGAATTGGCAATAAGCAAACAAAATCATTTATAATTTTACTTATATTTTAAGAACCCGAGAAGTGTTTTTCTCCTGCCCATTAGCACTAATGAGCACTAATGAGAATAAGCTAAAAGAAAGTCGATTAAAGCCCAGGCAAGTGCATAACTCAGGTGATAATTGTTTTTAAGTTGAAACTATCTATCCCAAATTGATAATGATGGTAATAATAGAACTGTGCTTTATTTAAACAATTGGAAGAGTTGTTAGGCAACTAACAAACAAACAACAAGAATCCGGGTTCGAATCCCACGCTAATGCATTGTTTTAGTCGTTTAAAGTTTATGGCTTTACCTAGTGCTTTTAAATGCAATAAACAAGAAGAATACTTGCTTAATTTTAGAAAGAAAAAATATATATTAAATTGCGGTTCTCATGAGTAGTGAAAAAAAAAACAAAATATTCATGACATGCATTTTAGTATTGCATAAAGACAGATTATTGAATCAATTTATTTTGTACGCATTTTTTATAAACACTTGCAATGAATAAACTTAGTTAATAGATTGTTTTTTAAAAATGTGAAAATTTGGTTGCATAATTGAATTATGGCTGAAGTCAACTCTCATGTTGCACGATCAGCTAATTAAGTTGGCCTTTAATTGAGTCGGTTGCACGTTTATGGAGTGGATCAACTGAATGCGGCTAAAGCATTAAGACCCGTTTAGCGGCTTAGAGCCAAAACCCAAAGGGGCCACATAAATTTCACCTGTGCCACTTTGGCGACAAAAACAAATTTCATGCAGTTTGTATGTTGATTCGCCTGCTTGCAACTGCCGTTGGTTTTGACGCGATTCAGTTTTTGCCAGCCGGCCATATGGAAAGCAATCAAAATTGAAAACGGCCCCCCTCTCAGCCCACAAGTTGCTGCAAAGAAATGCAACGGCATAAGTAGCTTTAAAAATGGCTTAAAGCAAACGTCGCGACCAACGCGATCAACAAGAGCAGCGAGAAGCACTTGATAACGGGTTTCTCAAAAATCCGGTCGCAGTCGGCGTCGACGTCGGCGTCGTCGCTGCGAGACGCGCGTAGGAGAAAGAGTCGTTGCATAGACCTGGCCCCAGACCCCAGCGACAATGTTAACCCACTAACCTTGTTACTGTTTCTGTCCGTCTCTCTCTCTCTTTTTCTCTCTCTCTCTCACTGTCTGTCTCTCTCCGTCTCTCTCCGTCTCGCGCGCTCCGCGTCGCATTGAAAGTTGCTGTCAAGTTCAATGCTGCGACTGCGGCCATGACGGAAGTGTCTGCGTTAGCTTCGTCATGCAGAGAAAGCAGCGCAAAAAGGACATGACGCGGAGAGAGTGACGTCGACTGCGACGTCGACATGCGCAGTCGCTTACTGGGCTACTAACATTTACATATACATAACATACACATATGCATATAGGCACACGTGTATGCTTGCGTTTGCGTTTGTGTGTGTGTTTGTGTTTGTGGGTGGCTGACAGACTCTCGTTTATATAACAACAATAAACTGCATGCAGTTGTTGCCGTCGTCGCTTGCATTGACCTTCACCTTGGCAGTGGCTATGGCAACACAGTCGACGGCCTTGCCATCATCTGTGGCGCTGCTTCTGCCACGGTCGCGGCCAGGACTCGGTTAGCCTTGATCTTCAATGTGCACGTGCACACAAAGCAAAGTTAAGTTTGTTTTGTTCGAATTTTTTTTTAATTGTCATCAAATAAATTACCTGTTCTGTGATTTGTGCTTGTTGTTGTTTAGCTTTGTGTTGCGACTGCTGCTGCTGTGGCGGCGTCGTTGGCGTAAACTGCAAAAGAATTTGCATAAAATACAATCAGCTCTTAATTTAACGTGCGCTCTTGCCGGGCTTCAATTTCTTCACACACTTTCGGACGCCAAAAAAAAAAATAATGAGATAAATAACAAAAACAAACAACAAACGATAATAAAAAACAATTTCTTAGGCGTCAATAAACAAAAAAGTTTCTCTTTACGCCTACGCAATGGGCGGGTTAATTAGCACGCACCGCACACGCACTGAGGCTATTAGGCGACAATGGACAATGGGTATGGAAATGAAAATAAAAATGGAAATGGGAATGAGAACAACACAGCAGTTAGTTAACGCTTTAAGGAAGCGTCTTGAATCTTAGCCGTTGCTTCTTACTTTCGAGCAATGAGCTGCGAGTTTTGGCGAGAGCGGAAGAGAATGAGTTACAGCGCCAGAGAGCAAGTAAAACGCGTCCGTTGGCAAGCGCCGTTAAAGTTCGACTGACAAACGTGTGCTTTAAGCCAGAGACATTGACGCAGGCAGAGCGGCAGCCGCCGTAGCCGCAACAGTAGCAGCGGCAGCGACAGCAACAGCAGCAGCGGCAGAAGTAAACACAGTCCAAGCTAGTTCTGTCAGCTTATTGTTATTAAAAATGTTGTTGATGCAATTATGATTCTACCTCCTCAACACTTTCATTTCGGAACATTTTTATTGGATTGCACATTGACACATTGCATTTCAAATTTTACTGTCAAATTTTAATAATGCCTGTCATAAGCGAACAAATTTAAATTGAGCGCCCAGTTTTATAGCAAGCAGATAGCTAAAGGGCACACCCAGACAGCACAACATACGCTGCCATCATGTTAACATCGTTAATTAGCAATAATCGATTTTATGTTAAATTTTATTTATGAAAAGTTTATGATTTGTTTAAAATTTTTACTTTTATTTGTTTCTTAGCGACAATATTAATCAAATTAAATGCCATGATATAATTTTACAAAAAAAAAACTATTAATATTGCCGTCAAGTTAATTAACGTTTTAGACTTAACAATTTTGTATTATAGCGCGGGTAAGCAAAAGCTTTACAAGACACTCTACACTTTAAGTATCAAACGGATGTGATTAGCTTTCTCTCGAATATTGTGATGGAAAAAAAGCTGTATAATATTTATTCATCGCAAATTTATTCATTTAACAAATTCAGTAAATATTTCATTCATAATTAGGAAGATCGAATGCGAATTTAAATTTTCAGCTTTTATACTAGTTCAAATGTGAATAGCGCAGTTCACGGAAGTTTAACAGCACTAATCGACATATCGATAAGTAAAAATCGGTTCGGCTAACAGCCAACAACTGCAGGCAGTTCGCCGCTATTCATATATTCGTAGGCCAAACCTTCGATTGTGATGCAATTGTTGTTTTGAGCGAGAAAGTGAAAGTCTCGCCTGGCTCTCTATTGACAAACACACAGGCGTTTCTTGTTGTTTAAACAATTCCACGCATTTGTGTGGCCAGTGCAGTGCTAGTGCACAACTAACGATAACAGAACTGTTGTAACGCGTTCCAAAAGGTCAACGCGAAGAACAGCAACAAGAACAACAACAACAACAGCAGCAGCATCAACAGCAACAACAACGGAGAAAACAACACGCGATCCAACGCTGGCGAGGTTGAAAACAACGGCCCATGTGCACGCGACTTGAAAGTTGCGCGCGTAACTGGGCCAGATAAGTCTAACCTCAAAGCACGCACAATCCCAAAGTATTCCACAGCGGCCTAAGGCATGAATCGCCTGTCACCGGCCGGATGGGGCGGCCTGCCGTTCCGCATTTCCACCACAACTAAAGTGAGTTTAGCTTGACGTTTGTTCAATTGCATCGCATTCAATTTGACGACGTTCCATTGCAGGTTGTGCTCTTCTCGCTGACAGCCGGCGTAGCGCTAATGAGCGTCCTATCGCGGTTTTTGCGTCGCCGGAAGCCGCCGCGTCCAACGCGACGGCCACGCAAATACACCGGACGGCGCACACGGAATAGTATGCGCAGTCCCAACGATCTGACGTCGGTGGCCGGCTCCAAGGCGTCGGCTCGCTCGGGTAGCCCAGTCGGCTCCACGCTCGCCTTCTCGGATCGTCTTTCGCTGGCCTCCGGCTCCATTGGACCAGGCGCACAAAATCAAAACGCAGTTGGCGGTGTCGCCGCCGGCATTGTTACACTAACGGCCCAACAGCTGGGCGTAATGGGCATGGAAGCCCTGGACACGGTGATTAACTTCTGGGAGGATGCGCTGGCGTCACATTATTCGCCAGGCGGTGTGCCCGCCTCGCTGACAACTGCCGAGGACTCGGAATTCTGCCGTGAGATACAGAACTTGCTCGAAATGTCGTATACGCTGCAGGAGCAGAGCGAACTCCTCTTCCTTGATCAGCGCTCGGTGCTCTTCCGCGAGGAACATTCCATAGACGAGGCCGAGGAGGAGGGCGCAGCGGCCGCCGGCGATGAGGACGATGACCGACGTTCGCGCAAATCGGGCAGCGTGCTTAGTCGCGCCGGCTCCGATCCCAATTTCGATTCGGCAGAGAGCTTCGCCTCGGCTCTGGACCAGGTGGCCGATCTGCGCGAGTTTGAGGGCTTTATAGAGACGGCTTACGAGGAGTATCCGCTGTTCCAGACCGCGCTCAAGCACCACGACGAGTACACAGTGCCTTGTCGCACGATACGCGCCGAGCTGATGCACTGCAGCAGCGACACCGAATATTTGGCCAAGCTGCACTGCGTGCGACTCGCTTTTCAATATTTGTTCAAGGACCAGGCCGTGGGCCAATGGATCTGCGATGCGGGCAGGCAGATACTTACCGATCTGCTGTGCCTGGGCGACAAGGACACCAAAGAGTTCCTAGTCGGCTACGAGGATATGGTCAACTTTCTGCAGGAGCCCGGCAACTGGCCCTGCATCCAGCTGGAGCTGGAACAGCGCAACGTCAAGGCGATGACTTTCTACGACATTTGCCTCGACTTCATCATTCTGGACTCGTTCCGGGATCTGGATGCGCCACCGGCCAGCGTCACAGCTGTTGTCCAAAATCGTTGGCTCTCCAACGGCTTCAAGGAGACGGTAGGAAAATTGAAAACAGTTAATGTTAAGCTGTTAACAGAATTCATTCAAATCGGCAGACATAGACGGGATTAAGATTCGACAGTGACAAATGACTATGAGAGAAACTAGATCAAGCTTAGAGACCATTTAAGTTAGTTTAGGGCCAAAACGTGCAAACCCATTAAAGATGGTACAAAGGTTAGGTTAGAATTTATTTAACTGCCTGTTAGTTAGTTCTGACCACATAAAGTATAGAATTTCTACCCTAGTACGAGTAGTTTAAGCCACGTTCATCTGTCCGTCTGTATGTACGCAATCATCTCGGACATGGGGTATTCGACTTTAGATGCTATGAAACCTGTTATTATTGATTTAAAGTCTTATAAAGACATGGTTTGTTGGTCATGTTTTTGGGATTAAAAGAGCTTAATCCACCAAGTCTGTTTGCGTAGTTTGAATACTAAGCATTAAGCGTATGTCTTTAGAGTATCTGGCTATCAGCAAAACCCAAATACATCACTTGTTTTTTTTTTTATATAAAAAAAGGTGCGTTAAGGTGTTCGCAATATAAATTATTTGCACTCAATGATTTGAGCCAAACTTAAGCTCAATCAGAGCTCATTTAGCTTCTTAACAGCTTCTGTCTCGCTTGCACTCGGTATTTAATTACTCTTTCTTTCGTACAGGCGCTGACGACGGCCGTGTGGTCGGTGCTGAAGGCCAAGAAGCGTATGCTTAAATTCCCGAATGGCTTTATGGCGCATTTCTACGTCATATCGGAGCAAATATCGCCGCTGATGGCGTGGGGCTTCTTTGGCCCCAACGAGAATATGCGCGACATTTGCCACTATTTCCGGGAGCAGCTGCTTGCATTTTTGGCCGATATCTACAGCTTCCAGAAGAGCCGCTTCACCACCATCGAGGACTTCTCGCAGGACGTGCTGAAGCACATGCAGACGCGCGTCAACAACATTGGCGTCAAGTTTAGCCAATAGAGAGCGGGACGAAGGAATGATATTGTCTCTTTAGTTTAATGGGGACACGGCCAAAGCTTCTGTTTATGTTTAATGGCAACCAAATTTTAAATCATTTCATGCCTCACACACACACACACACACACAAGTTGACTAATTTTAAAGCCACACCGACACGCACACATGCACACACACACACACACACACTGACATTTATGATTAAGCAACGCATTAAAGTCGCCAAAACATTTGTAAAATAAAACTGTTTACTTCACTGCCACTAAGCAAACCAGCTGCTGGTAGTGCTGCTAGGCTCTGCCTCCACCGCCCAACCACCCGCCTGGCATCTCCGATTGCAACAGCCAACGGCAGTATCCTCTTGCTTGGCCAGTCGTTGCAGTTAGCTCGCCGCCGCAAGATGTGCAAGGGTTTGGGCTTCAGCACCGGATTTGTTGCGCTCTGCGCTTTTGTGAGTAAATAATATATTAGCTACTACTGTCACGCCCCACTACAGGCGCCCCCTGTCCGCTGTCATTCACTGGTTGTCCTTTGCCACAGATCTGTTGCTTTGGTGCGCTGCACATGCTCAACAATATCGTTCACATCAACGAGGAGGCCGCGCTGCGCACCGAGTACAAGCTGCCGCCGGACGAGAGCGATCGCTGCCAGCGGACGTACATTGTGGATAGCGCAGGCAGCTCGCATCTCACCTGGCTGGAGCTCTTCTACATGAAGTGGACACTGGTGCTGACCATTTTCTATACGTTCATTGTCATGGTCCTCATACGCGCCCAGTACTTGAGTCACTTTGACATTAACTTCATCACCTCGAACGCGGTAAGCAGCCACCTAGCTGACCTAAACAGCCGCCTCATTTGGATCGCCTCTTTTCGCACAGATGATGCTCGTCGGCGGCGTTCTCTCCGTGGTCCTGTTCATAGCCACGGTCATTTTGCACGAGCGCATGCCTTTCATGGAGGTCTGGTGCAACGAGTTTATTGTTGGCTTCATGTACTTCATAGCCATCAATATATGCGTCGCTGTTGTCTTCTTCCTGATCCACTCCTGCCAATATTATTTTCAACTGGAGGAGCGCAACTTCTGACACCCAAACAACAACTATGTCCTCACAATATATATTATCATTCGGGCTGATTTCGAAAACTTTGAATTGATATGAAAATCCAATTTAAATGGTTTATTTTTTATAAACCTTTGTAATCAAATTGGTTCATTAATGAATTGAATTCAACAGTTTAAAAATATGTATGTTGATCTGGCTCTTCAACCTATTTATATATATATTTTTTTTTTGTTATAGTCATAATTTAATTTTTATAAAAATTTAATAATTTTTAAATATTCGTGTGAAAAAAACTCATTTTATTATGCACTACTTTAATCAGGTCTTTGATATCTATTAAACTATTACACTATTTATTCCAATTTCAACAAAAATTTTAATTTATTGTAATGTTTAACGAACCCAAATTTGTAGAGCATTTATAGGGGCACAGTGAGTGAAAGGTATTTTTATAAATATTGTTATTTCCATTATTAATATTACTTGTTTTGTTATAACTATTGTTATTGTTATTATTATATGTAAAGGTTACCAAGCTAATTTTCTGCCCGGGATTTGAATTCGTCGTTTAGTTGCCTGAATAAAAATTCATTTGGAAAAAATGATAATATTAAATTATTATAATTATTTCTGCCCCCGGCGATTAGTCCAGATAAAAATGCAAATATTTTATAAAAACATATAGACACGTTTATTCGAATACAATATATGCTGTTTGGTATAAAAGAGACAGACGAGTGAGATAAAATGCGAGACAAACAAAACATTAACAAAAAATTAAAAGAATAAAAATTATTACTGATGTATGTATGTATGTGTGTGTGTGTGTGTGTGTGTGTTTTTAGGACGATCGTGTAACTATAAAAACAGCGCCACAAAAATATTGAACAGTAAAACAAAGAGACTCTCTGTATGGCTTGTGCGATATTTTGACTATAGCTATAGCTTTAGTTATGGCTATAGCCGATTCTGATTCTGTTTCTGTTTAAGATTGCTGCTGCTGCTGCTGCTGATGCTGATGCTGTTAAATGCCAGCGAGTGTGTCGCTTAAATGCCGCGATACGAGCGATGTGCCAGGAATGCGCTTATGAAATAGAGCACCGTATTAACCAAGCCCAGAATGGCGGCTGCCATATAGGAATCGATCTTGTAATCGCGCAGCTTGATCAGCAGCATCGCCGACGAGGTGAGCAGCAAGAGTGCCGCAACAGTGTGATATATCAGCTCCTGCAGGGCAATTATTTATATTTGTATTAGAATTCAGACTCGGTTTGGATATGTCCGAGAAAGCGACTTACATAGATCGTCTTGGCGATGAGGCCGCCCGTGCTCAGCGATGTGAGGCACGCGAGGAATAAACAGAATGTCCCTATCATAAATGTGGTGGCCATCAGATAGTGGAACAGATCCTGCTGCCAACGGTAGTGGCTGAACTCACGGAAATTCAACGCCATGATGGTCACAATAGCAATGCCAATGATCTAAAAGAGAGCGTCAGCTGAATTAGCCGCTCCAGCTGGGCCAACTTGGGCAGTACTTACCAGCTCGAAGAGCTTGAGAATGCCCGGAAAGGTCTTGATATAGCCCGTGTTGAGCACAATATAGGAGGTGTTGGTGGTGCTGGTCGTGGTGCGTGTTATGGTCACGGAGTGCGACATCTTGGCGGTTACTTAGTTGGTGGCTGGTTGAGGTGGGTTGGTTGGGTCTGCCAGGGGAAAATAAAAACACGCTGATTAGCCAAATGCGGTTGATTATGCCCATATGTACATATATACATATATGTACATACATAGGTATTTATGAGTAAACGGTTATTTTTTTTTAATTCGTTGAAATTTTAATTTTTTTTTAAAAAGTTTTAAGAATTACAAAACATTTTTGATCATTTCAATGTGAAAACTCATCTGCTCAGCGCATTCAAAAAAAAAAAATAAATAAAAAACAATTAATTTTTAAAAGTAACTTTTTAATGCAAAGCTTAATGCATATTTTAGCTGCTTGCCAACTTCGGAGTATATCGTTTATCGTTAATATTCAATGCGATTAAAGGCCTCTGATATGGAAGTGTGCAAATTCATATATATGTATATATAGAAACATGTTCCATTAGACGTATCATGTTTAAATAGTTGTTTATATTCGCGCTCGGAATCTTACATCAGAGTTTCCATTGAACGCAGCAAGTGCATATTTTCACAGTTGTTACAAATCTATTGCCCTAGCCACGCCCATTAGGCAATTTTTGTTGTATTTTTGGCCATATATATATGTATTTTTTTTTGTTATTATTTTTTTTTTTTCTAAATTTAAACATTTATCAATGCCGGCCTCGCTGAGCGCCAAATGTTATTGAAACAACGCAGGAGAAACTAGAAAATCTATTTACTGTCAGGCCGCTCTACACACAGCAGCACATCTGTGTGTGTGTGTGTGTGTGTGCGCGCGCGTGTGTGTGTATACAGTACAGACATACTGTATCTAGCTGTTGGCTATAGCTGTACAGTGACGTCATGGGCTTTATAGCTTTATGGCCGCTGTTGCCTTTTTTTGTGTTTAAGCAAAATATTCTTCGATGGAAACATGAAAATCTTTTAAATAAATTCGCGTTCGTTCATAGGTTCGTCTTTATATCTGTGAACATGTTCATATGTATGTACATATATGCATTCGTCTATAAATTTTTTTTTTTCGAAATGGGGGCGCGCGTTAATGCGTGTCTGTGTGCGTGTATGTGTATTGGACAAGTGTTGAGCGAGTGGAAGCAATTGGCGATTTCTTAAAGATCGACATGTTTCTATATAAATATACATATAGTGTAAGTTCATATGTCTGCACTTATATTGAAGCATTGCCATTAGCTTATCTGACTAATCGTGCTCTGTGCCGATATATACATATATATTCTTGATCAGCATCAACAGCTGGCTATGTTAAGCTGCAACTTGTCGGTCTTTATGTTATAGTACATATACTAGCATTGTCCTGATGGAACGACTATATCCTATACCTACTATATCAACAGACAACTGTTTAATTAGTTTAAGCATTGAGAGCTTTTCTGTTTTTTATGTGAATACTAATAGGCATCATACATATTAGCTAAATAGTATAAGCTTAAGCAATCGGTCAATAATCTAGATTCTGTGTTTAACCTTTGGCAAACTGTTCTAAAATAAATTTCACTCCTATATTTTTAACTAGTAAAGCTAATCGGATTCGTTTGACTCAGCTGCATGGCTAACGCTTTGATGCCTCGTCTGGCACAAGGTCTTTCATGGATGAGGGGCATTAGTCAGGCGCGCCCATCGAAAGAGAAAAATAAAAACAATGACGCCATCCCAGCCAACGAATCCATCCATCTACCATGTCGATGACGTAACGGCTTACACACGCACACAGACAATCAACTGAAGAGCATGGGGCGCATAATAATCAGACTCCGAATTCAAAGTTTCGCATTCGGATTTAAGCCCTACCCAACAACAACAACAACAACAAGAACAAGCAATCAAAACAAACCGAGCCACTTTTTATGTTGATTAGTGAGCGGATTTCCGCCACGCTCGCGAGGTCTGAATAAAAATGTGTGTTCTTCCAATATGCTCATAATTTTCTTTTAAGTTTTGCCCAACAACAGTAACATTAACATTAACAATAGGCAGCAACAGGCGCCGGTTTTGTTTTGTTTTTTTTTTTTTTAATTTTTTTTTTAAAAATGATATCATGCTCAAACTATGTATGTTGGCCTCTGTGTTGGTGTGTGTTTTGAATAATATCATGAAGAGCAGCTTTTGAATCGACACTCTTTAACAAATTAACAAATTTGTTGCCCATACAAATTGATTTTTGTAGTGCCGAGAAAAATAAAACAAAAAATGCCGCCAAACGAAAGTGCTGATAACTGACAAGAAACGGGCAAATAATAAGTAATGCTCGCGATAACGGTAACCGTAGCAACTTTTTTTTGCCGCTGTTGCATTCCGTTGTTATGTTGTTGTTGTTGTCGCTGCTGATGCACGTTGTGCGTCTGCCAATGAGATCATCGCCAGAAGGTTTGTTTTGTTTATGACCCAAAAAAATTCCTTATAAATTTAATGTCATTATTATAATTTTTTTGTATATATGCCACGCCCTAGAAATGAACACTTGCTAACATTTTGGTGTATTATTTAAAAAAAAAATCAGCTTATTTACGCACACAAACAAAATTAAAGCGATCAAAACGTGTAAATTTTGAATATTTTAATGTGCGCACACACATCCACACATAGATAAACCTATGTATATGTATACGTTTGTAAGTTTGCTTGTGTGTGCATCAAAATAAAATGCGAGCGTTCTTACTTTTTGGATACACGAATTGTATTCGCCGACTCTGGTCACACTTGTGTTTTGTATTGAGTAAATTCGTTTTTGGCAATGTATTTTTTTTTTTGGATTTCGAGCTGTTGCTTTTGCGTGTTGGCGCGCGTACGTTTAAAACGAAACTGAAACGACAAATGTGTTTTCAATTTCGTTTACGCCTTTTGCGTTGGCTTTTGCCAGCTGGCCGGCTGAAGGCAGCGCCCGCTGCGTCAAAATACAAAAACAAGAAGCGAGAAACGCAAACAAATCGGCCACAAAGCACAGCAAGTTGTTGTTGCTGTTGTTGTTGTAAAGTGGCAACGCTTCGCGTCGCGTAGCGACTCATTCGATCATTCAGTCATTCAGACAGTCAGATAAACAGCGACGACAATGACGTCATGATGTCACAAACTTATAAGAAATAAACGAACAAACTCAACTTATCTATTTGCACACAAAAAGCGTCAATGTCGCGCGCTCTTTATTGTTATTGTTAGTGCATTGGGCCTGAACACACCCTCGGAACGGACACAGGCCACTATAACGGTTAATTGATGTTCGCCTTACAAATTATCTAATAAGAAAGCAAAACGAGAGCAAATTCGCCGTCGCCTTCGCTGCTGCTGCACTGGGCTATCAGTACTTATGTTCTGACTCACCTGTTGGCGAGAGTGTCAATGTGGAAGAGTGGGAGCGCAGACGAATGGGGTGACTATGAGTAATGCAAAAAAAAGTGTACATACAAACATGCATGCTTTGTGTATGTGTGTGGGCACTGTTTGGGTTAACTGCGCTGCTGCCGTCTCAAGGAGAACGTGAGTATATTCAAGTGGCGCGATCTAGGCAATTGTAGTCGACTTACTGATACCCTGTACTCACTGAAAAAAACATTTTTAAAAGTTGTTTCTTTTAAGCGACGCATAAAACATTGAATTGAAATATTTAAAATTATTTTCAAATGTATTAAAAGAAGTATTTGTTTGTTTTGTTAAACAAAAAATGTTAGTGCTCGGTGTTAATTAAAATTGGAAACTATTATTAGTAAGCTTAACACATCAGCAATTGGGTAATGCTTATTATTAATTTTAAATATGTGACAAACGTCACAAATATTTTTGTTTAACGTTTTTAGTTGTTGCACTAACCACAATCGAAACACATCAGAAACGAATGGAATTTAGGTACTTTAAAAGAGAAAATTAACTTGGGAATTCGAAGACATATAGAATTTGCTGGTTATAGGGTATACAAATGCATGGCATATGTGCATTTTTGCAGTTATGAATGCGATTCATCGTTATCAAGTACACGGCATACAGTAATATTCATAAAAATGCATTCATATTGCCTTCGGCTCAAATTGTTTATATGCAAATTATAAATTGGGCGCACGAGGTATTTAAATGATGCAACCCACATTGTATTCATGGTCATAAATAGCACAAAACCTTTGCCTTGTGTTGCATACTTCAAAGCGGGAAAGCTTTCACTGTCTTTGTTTGGCAGTACCCAGTATTATTGCTAAATTCATTCGCTTTGATAATATTCACTATCAGTATTGCAAAGATTATAAAAAAAAAAACAAAAAAAAAACAGATTATATACATTTATACGGGTCAGACTAATAACGTTTAAAAATTTGTTTACTTATGAGAAACCTAATAGTGTTTTTACCAAAAACGGGCTTTACAAATAAATCTTGTCTTGTCCATTGATTCTTTGATCAATCGTATAAATTTAAGAGTTATTTCACAAGATCTTGGGCAGCTTATAACAAAATTTTAAAAATAGCTTCTGCCTGTCAAAGTTGCCTGTCACCTTATCAGCTTCGTAAATTTTCGTCAGTGACCTCAATAATAAATCATTGTGTTGTTTGAATTTGTTTAAAGCTCCTTGCGGTGTTTGTAAACATAAGCAGCAGCTTCTGTTTGAAACAAATGCTTACTTAAAATAATAAAAGATAAATAAACTTTATGCGCCAAATAAACTAGGACCGAAGGAAAGTAAACGATGTGAGTTTTCCGTAAACTGCTGTACATAGGGATATCATCCAGTTTATATAAAACGATTATTTTAACGAAGATTTTATTATTGCTGTTTGCAAACATCAGCTTAAATACCAGGCAAACAGAATCGACAGAGACTTGACAAAAAAAAAACATTTGCGATTACAAAATTTTACTGCATGCTTTTAAGGGCTGCAATTGTGGCGAATTAGGCAGAATATTGAAAATCGGTTAATCCTTATTGGGCACTTTTAGTTTCTTCCTATTTGGTTTCCGTTATCAGAGCTTTAAAAAACATTAAAGCCTTACTCCATAAAAATAATGAAATTTTATATATCCTTTTTCAATAGTCGAATTTCAAAAGAACAAACCAAAGAGCAAGCAAAAAGTAATTTTAGCTGGATTAACCAAAGTCCCGTCCCTTAAAAGCCGAGTTTGTTAAAACAGTTTGCAGTGCCAATTCTCATTAATATATTTTCATTTATTCATGTGATTTGGGGTTTATGAAAAAAATGTATGAATAATGTTTATATGACATGTTAGCCAAGCACGATGCAGAAGAGAACATATCTCCGATTGAAATATGGCAAGAGACCCATTTGGCCTATGTATGTAAGTCGATGTGCGATGACTGGTTTGTGGATGAGTTTCAGTTTGTGTGATGGCTGATAAATGCGTTTTGCTAATAAAATGCTATTTAATTCCTGCGATCAGTACAAATTATTTTTTAAATTTTGTTTGCTTACATTTTTGCTGTCTGCTAATTAAAAATATATATATTTATAAATATATATATATATATATTTGTGTATTCAATGATTACTTGTTTTATCCTCAGCATTAGATTTGATTTAAGGCTAATCATTTAATGTGTATGCTTGTTGTGTTGTTTGTGTGTGTGGATGTGTGCTATATTTTTTTTTGCTTGTATTGCTTTATTATTTTCGTATATTTTGTTTTTGCTCTCGTCGAGCTTTAGTTCAACTAGATATCATCGATAAATTTATATATGTTAATAAGGAAACATTTTTTTCTCGGTCGCATTCCTTGTCCTGGCAAAGAGATGCGTTGAATTTGATGCAGCAGCAACTCCTAAGAACCTAAACTTGAATATAATAATGTGTAGTTAAAGGTAAAATATTCTATTCCTCTTCTCTCCTATGTTTTGTCTGCTTGTTGTCCCACTCTATTTCATGTGTGTGTGTTTGCTTTTGTGTTGTATAATTTTTTTGCCTTTTTGGTAATTTTGCTTGTGTTAATTTTGCTGCTGCTGCTCCTGCTGCTGCTGTTGCCAGCTATGCACATTTTAGTCGAGTCCGTCGTCCACGAAGTCGGACGATTCCTTTTTGGCCTTTGGTTCGCTGCTGTTCGTGGGCTTGGACTCCGCATCACGGAAGGCAGCGTCATCGTTGTCAGCCTCGCCAGCGGTTGGATCGCCGCCTGGGAAGCCGCCGCCAGGGAAGCCGCCGCCAGGGAAGCCGCCCGGGAAGAAGTTCTTAACCAAGTTGAATATCTTGGGATTCGAAACGAATTTCGAAGCATTAGCCGGATTGGCCAACATTTCTTTCATGGCTGCCGCCACTTCGGGATCCTTCATTTTAGACATTAGTTCGCCCATGTCGAAGCCGGCGGGCATGCCGCCGGCGCCAGCACCCGGGAAACCACCAGCGCCAGCACCTGGGAAACCACCACCAGCGCCAGCACCTGGGAAACCACTACCAGCACCAGCGCCGCCGGAAAATGCGCTAGCATCCGGGAAACTACCACCGCCTGGAAAGCCGCCAGCACCCGGAAAGCCACCAGCACCTGTCCAGTCACTACCCTGCTTGGCCTGCTCTTTGCGTGCCTTGCGCTGCGCACGTTGGCGATCCTTGACCTTGCGCTCAGCCTGCTTGCGCTCCTGCTTGATGCGATGCTGTTCAATTTTCTTAGCATTGGGCGTCACTTCGCGCAGCCACTCGTCGGCCTCCTCGTCAAAGT
The DNA here is from genome assembly GCA_004143845.1 of Drosophila lacertosa. Lineage (NCBI taxonomy): Eukaryota > Metazoa > Arthropoda > Insecta > Diptera > Drosophilidae > Drosophila > Drosophila lacertosa. The sequence continues at coordinate 657,086 of SCDZ01000044.1, forward strand.
CAAGCTTGCACGCCTGGCGCAAATCCTTAGCGGCTTCTTCGAACTGCCCGAGCAGGCGATTGGCGCGTCCACGGAACTTGTAGGCCGCCGCCGAGTCGCAGTTGAGCTCCAAGGCCTTGTCGCAATCACGAATGCAGGCATTTGGCTTTTTCAGCTTCAAAAAAGCCTGGCCGCGCTTGGCATAAAAGAGCGCATTGCCTGGATTAAGCTCAATGGCCTTCGTATAGACGCTAATTGCCTCGTCGAATTTCTGTTCGCTGTACGCGGCAGCCGCCTGTCCGCGCAAATCGCCGGCCTGATCGATTTCCTCGTCAGTGGGCACTTTGCTCGAATCCCCCATCGGCTGAGCGGGATCGTTGTCGGCTGTAATGACGCCTGCAAATAAAAAAATTGAGGTTGGAAGTTTACAAGGTTATAACACGTGACTTTTTTTTGCCTAGCTATGTTCGGCTTGCATTGATCTGTAAATTACCTTCCATATCCAGTTCGACATCGGACTCCGGATCCGAAACGCTTGCATCAATATCGCTTTTATCGGAATCATCGGCATCAGGGGCCGCTGCCGACTCAGTCGGCTTTGCCTTGGCCCCGGCATCGCCGCCGAAAGGGCATTTGCTACTGTTTAAGGGGAGGGAAAAAAAATGTGTAAGCGCGTGCATCGGGGTGCGGCTAGCACGCACACACTTACCCAGCTTCCGGTATCTTGAAATCACCCTCGGGCACCTTACCGCCGAACTTCTCCACAAAATCCTTGACAAATTGCAATTGGGGCATGTTCAATACCGTTGGATTTGTATTGACAAAATCAATGAAGCCCTTCAGCTTAAGCAAATCTTCATGTTGCATTGGCGCGGCCATTTTTTTTTAAAGAATTTCTTGCAAGTTCTCGTATGTTCCGTGTATTATATTTTAAATATATGTATGTAAAATGCGTCTCACACAAAGTGTCGAAACAAAATTTTCTCCGGTTGTCAGTGTGACCGATTGCAAGCGATAGCAAATGTGACAAGCAACTCAAGGGTCACAATTTTCGTATTCGATTATACATATATCTGGCTACATACTGACCCTGTTAACGCGCTGTTCACTAACTTCACTAATCGTGCTTAGCGATATATCGATAGCAACGAATGCAAAGCCCTGGCTGGTTCAAGCACCCATCCCTGTGCGAAATACACAAAGCAAAAGTGAAAAAAGCATACAAAAATAAAATAAAAATTCAATTAAAAGTCGCACCTTTTCGTTGTACAATTGCATTAACGACCGACCAGACTAACACTAAAAACATTTTGGCCCGCAGACAAATTGAAACCAATCATTGAATTTAAGCGCAGCAAATATAAGTTTTAAAATAGCCATTCAAAATGGCCACCAGCGAGATTTCGAGCTCCAATGAGCGGCACTACTACGCCAAGCTGGAGGCGATCAAGGATATACGGGACAAGACGCTGGCACTAGAGAAGCTCAAGGTGCGCATTATCAAGGAGGTGAAGCTGAGCGACGACGAGGAGAAGTGCCTGGACGAGTATCGCAAAGAGATGGAGCATCTGCTGGAGGAGAAGATGTCGCACGTGGAGGAGCTGCGCCAGATACACGCGGACATCAATGACATGGAGAACATCATCAAGCAGACAAAGGAGAATCAAACGCGTTCTTTCGACATGGCCAACCGCGTGTACGAGGAGTATCTCGCGCTCAAGTATCAAATCGACCACATGCGGCGCGACTACCTCGGCCTCAGTCCGCTGCGCGACCTACACGAGGAGGAGGGCAGTCCTATATCGAAAGATCGCTTTCAGACCAATTTCCTTAAAGTTGCCGCCCAGTCAGCGGCTGCCGCTGCAGCAGCTGCAGCCGCCGCCGCGGCCGCTACACAGCCCACATCCCTGGCACGACCGCATGCCCGGCACCCGCTGATGCCGGAGGCGACGGTAACGGCACTGCCGCCGAACGCGTCGGGGGGTGGCGGCGGCAGCTCGAACGTGCCCAGCGGCGGAGGCGGCGGGCCGGGTCATGCGTTTATGCCACCGGCACCGCCGGGTGCACCAGGCAGCGCTGGCGCTGCCGCAGCCGCTGCTGTGGCAGCAGCGCGGCTGGGTAAGAGCGATTTCTCGGCACCACCGCCGCCGCCACCGACCACAAATCGCTTGCAGCAGTCGCCGTCGATCGGCATCGGGCACCATCCATCGTTTCGCTCCGACTTCAATGTGAATCTGAGGCAGCAGCCGCCTCCAATGAAGTCGTGCTTGTCCTGCCACCAGCAGATCCATCGTAACGCGCCCATCTGTCCGCTCTGCAAGGCCAAATCGCGTTCTCGCAACCCCAAAAAGCCCAAAAAGAAAAATAACTAATTGCCAATACCGCGATCGTTGCTTGGTAAAGGTTCCATCGAATTGGAATTTTTAAGTATATGTTTTTAGCTTTTTTTTTTAATATTTTTTGTGGTTTTTATGTACTTATTTATTAACCCAGCGACGCAATTAGGCCGCACAACAAAAGTATTAAATTTTTTTCTCATAACTGTTAGCACGTAAGCTGTCTTAAAATGTTCTCATTTTTTCTGTCAATTATGCTAGTTTTGCATATTATCTCGTAAGTTAATTCTATGTAGACATTTTACGTCTAAGTGAACGCAATTAACGTGTCAAATTAAACATAATTAATTTTTTATACGTGTAAGCATACGTGAATAAAAGAAATTTTTTTCAATTTCATTTCTTTTTATAATGTATAATATAATTATTAAAATAAATTGTCAAACATGACATGAAAAATGTGAAAAGTTATAAAATCTGAATCTAAGGAGGAAAACTCAAATTAGATATTCGTTATATCGTTTTAAGGTATAGCAAACTAACAAAATATATATTTGTATATTTTTAAGTTAATCTCTTTGGTTGGTTCAGCGCTTCACAGTACATTTTTTCGCGTTTTACAATACTATTTTGTCTTGAGGCTGCCAGACTGTTGCAATGCTTTAAAACTGCTTGGCGATCTGGCTTAAAGAAGAATTAAAGAAGGTACCAAAACGCAACAGGCTCAAACAGTTAATATTGTCGCGCATGCTGAACTGAAACGAAGCGCACATAAAGCGGATAGCGATAGAACAAAAGTGGAGTAAACAGTTATCGGTGCTGTTGCTTTTATTAACCATGTAAGTTAAGAACGTAGCGTTAAAAACTAATACGATTTAAACGCATCAGTGCGGTTATAACTGTTTTGTGTTGCTATCTATATTGTTGAGCTTGTTTGCTGTTGTTGTTGTTGATGTTGTTGCAGCTGCGTGCACAGAATTTGTGAAAAGAGAAAGTTTGAATCGCGGCTGGCTGACTCGTCGCTGGCTTAGCTGACGAAACGCAGAAACAAGTCAACAATAAAGAGAGTCGCACCAAAAATTTTGACTGGCAAGTATTTAATTGATTTCACATTTACATTCGCAGTTGTAACATTTGCTCTTCCCGCTCCGCAGACTCGATTCAAACGAAAATGGGCACCAAACAAACCGCCGCCAACAACAACAGCGGCGCCGCCGCAACGTCGGCCTACGGTCTGTCAGACAAGGAGAAGGAGAAGGAGATGTTGAAGGCAAAGGCGAAGGCGAACGGACACGTCAGACCATCGGTACGGGAGGCGAATGGTCTGCCGCCCGAGAAGTCGGTGGTGATCGCCTATTTGCTGTGGTTCTTTGGCGGCATCTTTGGGCTGCACCATTTGTACTTGCATCGCGATCGACACGCATTCATCTGGTGGTGCACGCTGGGCGGCTACTTGGGCGTCGGCTGGCTGGGCGAGATTTTCCTTATACCGGAGTATGTGCGCGACGCCAATGAGGATGCGCGCTTTGTCAAGGTGTTTGTGGCCAAGCTGCAGGCCTATCAGCGACCGCCGTATTCGGCTAAGCGCCTTCTGGGTCAGGTCATGATTGGATACCTGTTTGGCCAGCTATTCTCTTCGGCCATACCGCAAACCGTCACAGCTGGCATCGATTTCACCTGGCTGCACTGGTTAATACCGCTCTGCGTATCGCTGGGCGTTTGGACCGTGGGCAACATTGGACGCGAGTGCGGCGTTTGGTGGCAGTGCTTGGTTGGCGCACTGCTGGCCTATCCCATACGCTACTTAATCTACGACGAGACCTACTCGCTGCTCCTGACTGCGCTCGTCTCCGCCCTGGTTTTCGACGCCGTCTCCAAGCAGTGGCGTCGCACGCCGCCGCGCAGACGCGGCACCACCGAACGCACCGCGAAGCTGGGCGGCGCAATTGTCATATACTTCAGCCTGTGGGCATGCGTAATTCTCTTCAACGGCACCATCACCGACGACGATGGCGGCGAAGTGCCCATTCACGAGGCGCTGCACAATTTCCTTGCCTCGGCCTGGTGGACGGACCTCAAGCAGGCACTGCACGACACCTACACGTACGGCCAGCACCACGGCTGGTACGAGATCTGGCGCGAGGTGTTCGAGAGCATGGATGTGGACGGCGAGCGCAATGCGTACAAGGTGTTGGGTGTCAGCGCCACCGCCTCGCAGGCGGAGATAACAACGGCCTATCGCAAATTGTCGAAAGAGAACCATCCCGACAAGGTTAAGGACGAGGCATTGCGCGCCGCTGCCCACCAGCGCTTCATTGAGATCCAGCAGGCCTACAACGTGCTCAGCAAAATCAAGTCCAGTCGCCGCCGCAAGAACAAGCAGTTCAACAAGGACGATGCCATCGAGCTGTAATTTTCGCATGTCCTAATCTAAGCAATCCAGTCTACCAAATAGTCTGCTACAACTTAAGGCATTTTGTGTTTCTTCAATGACAAATGCATATTTATTTCTAACATTTAATTTAATATAGAATAAACGAATTGACAGATCTACATTTACACACACACAAGCCATTGGGTTCTATTTTTATGTCGTCTGGCTCTGCTTAACCTGGCTAGTTGCTGCGTGACGTGTCCAAAAGAGCCATAAAACTTACTAGTAACGAAAAGCTTTCGTTTGGGCTGTTTTATACCCCCTGAAATATTGTTGCTGGTTCGGATCGAAACAATTTCTTGCCTTAGGATGTGATTCGTAAAACTGGTTTTATCTGTGATTTCGTTATACGTTAGAGCTCTATAACGCTGGCTTAGGTAAATAAATATAATTATAGACAGAATGTTAAAATAATAAAATTTAAATTATTTCATTTCATATATATTTTTCATTGATGAAAACCAACAGCTTTTTCAAATATATATATTCATTTATTTATTTTCATACTTTACATAATATAATGAACTACTTAATGAGCTAAGCAAAAAAAAAAGAAAATTGTATGCACTATAATTATGTTTTGTTTTGTTTTGTTTTTGCATATGTTTTTTTTTCATTTGTTTATATTTACGTAAAACTTTTAAATAAAACGAAAAAGATATATGTATGTATATTGTATTTATGCAACATTATAAAAATAATAATAATTGCAATCGAAGGGAGGTTTTTAGACAATGCTTCTCCAACACAAAAACCAAACAATGTGTGTATATTTAAATATATGTACATCAAATGTACATCATGTACATTTTTGTAAATCGTTTTTCTCTTGTTGTTGTTGTTGTTTGGAAAAGAAAAAGTGTTAAATAAAAAAAAACAGGAAACAATAACTCACTTAAATTTAGTTTAAAACATAATACTGAGCAAAAAATGTATTTATCATTTTGCATGCTAAATTTTTTGCTTTTGCATTTATCAAATTTGTTTTAATCGCTTGCTTTCCCTATTGGTTTTGTATTTACTTTTCAATTTATGTTTATTATAGTTTTGTTGTTTTGTTTTTCTGTTTCATTTTCGACTGCTTAAAAGTAATTATTTTAAATATTAGTTTTCGCGGCCAGTTTTAGTTAAGAAATTTGACTATTTGTGACTGTGTGCACTCGTGTCTGTGTGTGTGTGCGTGCGTCGGTGTGTGTTTGTGTGTGTGGGTAATTATCACGTTTTGTTGTTTGATTGATTGTTTGTTGTTGTTTTTTTTTTTGTATATAAGCAGCAACCAAGAAAAAAAATTGAAAAAAAACTTTATATATATAGATTTAATGCTAGTATTTAAAATAAAATAACAATTTAATAGGCATATCGACACACATACTGCTGCAGCATGTTGCCGTTGTGCGTGGTGCTTGTGCGCGTGTGTGTGTGTGTGCGTGGGGGCATGCCAGTGTATGTGCTTCTGTGTGTGTTGATCCTGATCTACAGCACTGTTGTTTGCAATACACACTACATAAAGTTAAAGGCGACCTCTGTTGCTAATTGCTGTAAGCTGCTAACTCTCTGCTAATAGCTTTTGCATATGTAAAAACTAAAGTTGTGCAAAAGAACACACACACACACACACAGACACACACGCACATTTATATGCACAAACTCACACACGTACACACACACACACACACGCGCAAGTTTTTATATATATTATATATAGCTGCACACGCACACATATGTGTGTGCTTGTGTGCTTGCTTGTCGGTCTTTTTGTGTTTTGTTTGTTTTTTGTTTTTTTTGTGAATGGATTGGGAAGGGGGAATGTACTAAGTACTACGACAACTACAACGACAAAAGCTCGGACGCGTCGCCGATTGGCCGACGAAATGTGCGCGCCTGCAGCTATGCAACAGTGTTTGCATTTTATCTACGTTAACATTCTTTGCACATGTATTTGGGTTAGCAGCCAAGTTAACAGCGGCTGTTAACCGTTAACAGTGCAGTGCTGTTGCAGCCGCAACGACGTCGTCGGCAAAAATAAACAAAAAGAACGTACAACAATTAACAAATGACGATTATTACAGGCGCGTGACTACAATATCCTCCTCGAGATCGTCGAGCTCATCATCGGTCTCCTCGACACCGTCGCCGAAGGCGGCATTTGCCTCGGCAGCGGCTGCTGCAGCTGCTGCAGCGGCAGCTGCCTCCTTCTCCTTTTCGGCCGCCTCGATCTTCTCCTGCTTCTTGATCTTGCGTTGCTGCAAAGTGTAAAAAAGGTGACAAATCGTTAGCTTATATTTTCTAAGGATTAGCTTAATTTCCTAAGTAGTATTTTAGTTGGTTGGTTTAGCTTACCTTCTTTCTGTAGAGGATCTCGACAATGACATAGCCGATGCAGCCGAGCGTCAGCACCGCCAGAAGAATGTAGAGCTTCATCCGGGTGCAGAGCGTTGTGGCATAGGCATAGGCGATGACAAAACCGGCGGACTCCCAGAGGCGGTAGTTGGAGAAGGCGGCCTCCTTGTTTCGCCTGAAGAGCAGACCGTAGAGACCGTTGATTTGCGTCTGCCAGACGGCGTCGCCGACGCCCCACAGTCCGGACATGGCGTAGAAGATGAGTGGATTGTCGGGATTGGGCCGCCAGAAGAGCATCACAGAGATGAGCGTAAAGTGGACAACCGCGCCCAGTACAATGATGGGCGTGCGACCAATATACTTCATCACAGAGCCAAAGAGGATCGAGCAAAGGGCGTTGACCACGCCAAAGCAGATCATCACGAAGCCAATCTGATGGACGCCCAGCGCGCAGGCGACATACGCCTGAGTGAAGTCGGCGCCAATGAACGCCTGCTCCATGCCAATAAAGATGGTGATGGGTATGAGCAGCTGGAGATTGGGCTTCTTCATTTGACGGAAGGTAGCCGACAACAGCTGTAGGCCGGACAGCTCCGCCGCCGAGTTGGAACCCTTGCGCTTCTCACCGTAGCGCTTGAGGGGATCCAGGAAAAAGGCAATGATGCACACGGCGGCCACAATGCACGACAGATAGATCATGGAGATCTCGAAGATCTCGTTCTCTGGCGGCCGCTCCAGGTTGCCGTGGCCGCCGTTGCCGGTGGTGCAAAAGTTAGCGCCACAAAACTGCAAATCCTCCTCACTGATTGTGGAATTGGCACTGCTGCTGCCGCCATGTGCGCCGCTGGACAGAACTAAAAGAATCCCATATTGATGAGATTTGTCGCTGTTTTGTTTATTGTGTGTGGAACTTACCCAAGCTGGAGATGAGATTGCCCCAGAGCTCAGCGGATTGCCAGGCCAGAAAGAAGAAGCCAAAGAAGCGCACAATGATGGCATCGACAGCCTGTTCGGTTATCTTAGCATACACCTGCCCAACCTGTGTCAGATAGGTAGCCTTGGACGCCCACATCGGCGCCGCGCCCATACCCACTAGAATGCCAGCCGGCACCAGGGTGTAGAAGCGCGGGAACAGCTGGAAGGCAATGTACGGCGCATAGCAGAGCATGCTGCAAACGAGCGTCCATTTAACCGTCAGCTTGCGAATGATCAGCGTGGGCAGGAAGATGCACGAGACAACCAGCGCCGCATAAATGGCGCTCAGCGAAACGGTGCCCAGGCCATCCTTGGAGTTGATTGAGGATTGCAGATTGGCTGTGCCCTGGACACAAATACAAACATTTATTGTTTAATTTAGTTTTTGTTTGTTTACTTTTTGTTTGTTTGTTCGGGTTGTTTGTTTTTTGCTCACCTGAAACGCAGTAAACTGCACCATGAACGCTATCGAGATGATTGAGATATTCTTTAAAATGCGCCATTTCTCGGCCGGATTCAGCACAACTTTCTCTCGCAGCGAGGCGGTGTCGGGCTCGAAACCAGCTTTTGGCTAAAAATAAAGTCAAAACACACACAGAGCGAACATTAATCGTTGTTCATTAGTGATTTCGGATGAGTTGGAGAAGCTCCAAATTAATTCAAGATATGCGTTATCTGTCTCTCGACATGGTGCGAAGAAGGCCCCAACAAAAGAAATGCATTTCGCTTAGTTTCCATAAACAACTAAAACTAACTGCAAAAGATTTATTTATATAATTTAAATAGATAGCAAATTGTTCATATTTTAGTTAGCCAATCAGCATTGAATGTTTATATTTAAAACGTTCCTATTGCCAATTATAAAGTAATTAATTCTTTGCCAGTTCGCTTGTCGATAATCTATTGCTAATTGTTTCCTGATATGTTTAATGGCTTTTTTTAAAGAATTCAATTGAAAGGCATTAGTTGGCTTCTAATTTAAAATAATACTAATTTAATCACATCTAATCTTAATTACATTTTAAGCTTTTTCTCACTTATTTCTGTCCACTTTTCTATTTTTTATAGGGTATTTGTGGTGCGGCTCACCCTGCTTGGCATGTCTTTGGCACACACACACACACACGGACAGGCTTAATTAATTATTTATGTGTTGGCGCGTTTACGCTTTTAGTTTCGAAAATTAAGCGCAGATCGCGCGCGCGTTTTGCCAGCGTTTTGCTCGCGTTTCGCTCGCGTTTCGCGTGCGTTTTTGGTGTTTTTGGTGATTTTGGCTTACATTGCGCATGCGCGACGCGGCCTTTAAATGGTCATAAAAAATGCGCAAGGCACCTGCCAAGTGCCAGCCAGCTAACTGGGCACGGTCGTAGAACTGGCCGAAATGCGTATTCGTAATTTTGCATGCGCTGTCGCACCAACTCAGAAGGTTACCGCAGGCGGGGGGCGTGATAAGAGGGGGAGAGGGGGGGGGGCGAGGGGGCGGGCTGTGTTTTTGAACGTCAACGCAATTTACGTAAAGTTTTGCGTTGGGAAGGTACGAAACTGTAATTGGCATTTAACGGGGCTCGGATCCACGTCCACGTCCACATCCACGTCCACGTCCACGTCGCCTGGCCAATTAGGTGGGCAACAATAACAAAAGCACGCGGTCTTATGCAAGCCCGAATCGATTACGGTTGTTTTTTTTTTTTACAACAATATCGAATGTAAGTAGTTTAAATATTATCGCATAATAGCCGTTGTTTCAGCTAAGGTTCACACGCAGCTAAAGGCACCGCTCAACCACCGCTGGGTGGGTGGGGCTTGGGTGCTGGGAAGCAGTCGTTTTGGTTTGTATGCAAATTAAGCAAACTGCGGGGCGGAGTGGAAAAGAAAATCGGCCGAGCTTATCAAATGTTTAACGAATGCAAAACGGAGAACAAAAAGAATGCAATTAAAATCCAGGCATATCATAAATGCATGATACTAAAGTTTAACTGTAAATTGTGGCTCCTATTATTTGTTTGTTATTTTCATTGTGATTATTAACAACAGCGTGTTGATGTTGTTGATGCTGTTGTTGTTTATGCTTTGGCATTAAGACAACAAAAATTGCATTTAATTAGGTACTAAAGACAAAAAAAAAAACAAGTTTTTGGCGACCGAAAAGAGTGAAATAAATTAACAAATGAAATACCCAAAAGCAACAACAATACGAATTGTTGCGGCCACGTCAATGCGGCCCAGACGAATGCATTTAACAAAATATTACTCATACGCCGCAGGTGCCAGTGGCTGAGTTGACAGCGAACAGTCTTTTCGAAAATAACTGTATTGCACAGCCGAACTTAATATATAATTCACCAACTATTTTAGCTAAAATATATTGAAACTTGTGTTTTTCCCTTTTTCACAAATAATTGTTCATTTTAATTACTAAGTAATTATAAACATGAAACGAATATTTAAAAATATAAAAAAAAAGCTTTAAGTAAATATTTGAAAGTTTACGTTCTTTTTCAACATCTTAAGATCTTGAATTAAGCCATCAAATTGTCGAATTGAAAACGTAATCAAACTCGATTGCATGTGCTAACAATTACAGAGTATTTAAATATACCGCAACAACAAACAAAAGTGAGAAGTATTAAAAATGAAAATACTGCAAATATGCAAATATAAGTGCATTTGAGTGCTATAAATAAAAACTGGTCAACGAGCGACTCGCTGTAACTGTAACTGTAAGCGTTGTTTTTTGTCTGCTTTATCCTCGTCTTCGTTGCGTTCGGGCAAACAACAGCTGTTGTCTGTGGCCGACGGCAGGTGGCGCTGCGATCGTTTTTCTAAGAAAACGGCCGCACACACACAAACACACACACACACACACACAGATGCACACAGACCCACCAGTTGCCAGTATTTTAATAGTACTCATTATAATAATGCAATTACAAAAAAAACAAATCCGACGAATGCAATAACAATAATCATGAGGCAAGTGCGAAACGTGCATAAAATGCCATACGATACGAGAGGAGAGCGCAGAAAAATCTCTGAGCCACAAAGCTGCAAACCAGTTACATTGCGGGGGGATTAGGCGGGACGGGGCGGGCCAATAGCCAACCCGTCACAGTGTGCCTGTGACAGTGAGAAGCGCGTAGAGCGGCCCAGCGGCGCACGAGATTTGCGTTGTTTTATTTTTAAACTCGGCACGTTTCGTGTTTGCTTTCAGTCATTCTCTCTCTCGCTCAGTCTGTGTACATCTGTGTGTGTGTGTGTGTGTGTGTGTGTGTTTGTGTTTGTATGTCGTTCGCTTTGTCGCTGCGTCTCTCTCGCTATAATTTTACATGTCTTTAGACTTTACATAAATTTGTAGTTGTAATTGAGTTTCGGTTATTTGTTGCCGTTCTGTGGTTTCTTAAGTCTCGGCGGCCACAAAACGAGTTTAGTTTACTGAGAACTCTCTGTGCCCGGCACTTGGATGCTGTGTGTCCCAATGGGCATGGCTGGGTGGCGGCTTACAAGACTCATTATAAATGATCACAATTTATTATTATGAAATCTTTGCCAGCCAAAACTAATTGTGCAATCATTTATAAATATAAATATGTATCTAGCTCTTGCCAGATTGTTAGCAAGCTCGTGCAGAAATCCAATTCAAGTCCACGACTCTGGCTCAGTTTCAATTAGGACAGGCTCATTTATTACCTGCGGCACTTTACGATATTTACGTATGTGTGTGTGTGTGTGTTGTATATGGGCATGCAGTTATCGAGTATTTGTATTCGTATTCGTTTTCGTGTTTGTATTTGGCTTTTAAGCGCTTTCTGCTGTCACATTTCTTTTTGGCTCGGCTTGTTTCGCGTGGGCAACGTTGTTGTCTCTGTTTTTGTTTCTGTTTCTGTTTCTGTTTCTTGATGTGAAATTTATTTGATGTGTTGTTTTAGGAGTGCCCACTTTGCCTTACAGCGCACCGTACCGCCACCCGACCAGCAACATGATCACTCATAATCACCAACATCCCGTGATCAGCAGGTACACATACATCCATCTACATATCTATATGTATGTATGTATATAGTTAAGCATGTGAGAGGTGAGCTGCTTTTGAATACTTCCTTCTTTATTGTGTTTCTTTTTTTTTTTCTTTTTTTTTTTTTTTGGGGCACATCATAAATATTGTGACGCGTGTCGTTATAAAACATGATTTCTTGGCGAAGGCAAACACAGTCATTAACAACGTCGGCCTGTCAGTGAGTGTAATTTTAAAGTCCGCCTTATAAATAAGCATAAGCATATCAACATTTTATAAGTTAAATGCTTTGCGCATGAATGAACTCAGCAAATATTACAACTATTTGTTCTATGTCGGAATTTTTATTGATATGTATTTTTTTTTTATTTGTTTTTTATTATTCTTTTTTTTTACATATAGTCAAATGCCGTTCTACTATGTGAACCAGTCTTCCAGCTGAGTGATTTTCAAAAATGAAAAAGAAACTTGATTTTTACATGTTCGCGATACATTCCAAATAAATATGAATAAGATTAAATTGTAATCTTTGTTGCAAACTTGTTTCCAACACACAATAATTGCCGAGCAATTGATACCTGCACACACACACACACATACATACATAGACACATGTTTATATGTATATGTATGTATGTATATGTCTGTTCCAGCTCGTAACTCTATTAGCTCGTTGCAAACAATAGGTCAAGAAATGCAATTGATATAAATCAGTTAACTACTTCTCGTTATGTCTTGCTTGAAAGGTTACTTTGTTTTTTTTTTTTTCATTTCTATTTATGTCGAGCCAGATTTATTCTTTTCTTACTTTTTCTTTTTTTTTTTTTTTTTTTTTTTATTTTCCTTTTCTTTTGTTCGACGGAGAGAAAGGGAGACAGCGAACTTATCTCGTGGTTATCGTCAGGAAGATAGTTTGGCGATAGAATTGCGATAAGCGTGAACAAATTAATAGTAGCAATAGTAGAGTATTTATAACTTCCATTCATCTATCTTAACATATAATTTGTAATAACCTAAGCAGGACAAAGCTGATCTCTATTGGCTAATTCGCGATCTGAGGGTTGGTTCAAAGAAAGACTCACCTTGACGGGCTCGTCGTTCTCAAAGCCGGCGTTGGTAAAACCAGTCATTTTGCTGGCCTTTTTTCCTGTGTTGTTTTTAAGTAGTTTTGCGTTGTGGCTCTTTGAATCGGTGAGCTACTTGAGGCCTGGTTAATCAATTGGGCGAGTTAAGTGTTTGCTGTAATGAGAAGTAAAAGAGAGAAAGAGTTGTTGAATCGAATCCATTAGATGCAATTAAAACAATTTGTCAGACAAAGCCAACAAACAAAAAGCGTGCAAAACTATCACGTGTTGAAAATATACGTATATAAAAATATATACATATACATATATATATATTTATATGTATATGTATGTATATGTGTGTGTGTGTGTGTTTGTGATTTTGCATATGTAGAGAAGTACGATCATTATTTAAATTGAAAACTTATTACCGCCAGATTGAGAGGGGCAATAATAATAAAAGCTACGGCCAGCAAATATATTCACATTTGTATTTTTGTATGTATGCTGGCCACAAATGTATCTAGATACATTTGTATGAAATAAGTGCGCCGTGGCATGTGTAATACTATAAGCAGAACAATGACAATAAATATAAAAAAAAAAAAAGCAACAACAATAATTATATTAAACATTATTAAAACAGCAATACAAACGAGACGGCAGCCAGATTTTCGTTATTGAAATTGCGGCCATAATTGTCAGATTTTTCGTAGACAGATGATTCAATTTGATTGGATTGGATTGGATTGGATTGGTTTGGTTTGGCTTAGCTGGGATTTGGTTTTGGTTTCGGTTTCGGTTTCGGTTTCGGTTTTTGTGTATTTAGCTTGGACTGCAGCAGCACATAATAGACTCGGTCGAGCAGCCAACTCTACCCGTCAACTGTGACGAACAACTGTGTATTATATTTCATTTAATTTTCGGTTTTAATTTTCATCACTGCTCGCTCTTCTCTCAGAGAGCGAGATAATTTCAGCACAAATTTATAATAACAATGAGATTATTGTATCTATAAGATACACATGGCTTAAGGAGAAGCTCATATTTAAGCCAGGAACTAAGTGAGCTTAACTGATGGAATCAATAATTTACTGTTGCATCTTTAAGATTTACTTAAAGCTAACGAAAAAGTATCTTAATATCAAATCTTGTATCTATAAGATAGATATTTAACTCTGGCATCTTTGAGATACACTTAAAGCGAGATACAATGTCGAAGATAGCTCGCAATTCTCATAGAAATCATTGTCAATAAGACGCTAATGCCTAAACCAGTAACAAAGTGACCGTGTAGATCGTCCGGGAGATTGTCAACATCGGATCACAATGAATACACGCAATCTAATTGGAGGATAGTTAGATATTTGGTAAAATATAGAGCTTAATTCACACAAAAACTGTAATTAATAGGTTGCTAATGTTTAAACCAGGAACTAAGTGACCATGGAGGACCGCTAATTAGAATCAATTATTAGCATACGTGATGCATATGAAATATAAAAACGAACCAACAAACAATATCTTTTGTATTATATGGATATAAATAGTCACACATGTGCATGTGTGTGTGTGTGTGTGTTTGTGTGCGTATTTTCCCATCAGCAGGCTAACATTTTGCCATTGTTGTGTGGCTGTAATTATCTGTTGATCGCGCCAGTTCAAGTTCATGTTTCTCTTTTTATTTTTATATGTTTATAAATGTGTGCTTGTGTGTTTGTAGACAAGGCAGTGGACAGGTACACACACATCAATTAATTGCATATTAGTACTTCGCACAACCGCAATTATTCACATAGATACAAAATGCTGCTTCAATGAAGCGATAAGAAACGAGCTAGCGCTAAATTGGGTAAACACTTTAATGGCAACGACAACGACAACGACAACGACACAAAATTGGCATAGATATTCTTGAAACTAAAAACTAATAAAAAAAAAACTGCCAAAATTAGCATAAAAATGCCCAAAGTTATGGCTTATAATAAGACGAGGCGCGGCGTAGCTTTTTTTTTGTTTTAATTTGTTAACGAAAAATTAATATTTATGTATGCTAAAAACGCAAAAGTCGTCACTAAAGCAGCCGCAGAATAAGCCTTTTTTTTATTATATTTATATTATTATTATTATTTACTTTTTGGGGCCAACGAGGAGTCGCAATTTGGGTTTCTGTCTGGGACTGGGTTGGGGCTTGTAAATGGAATGCAGACAGAGAGGGAGAGTGTGAGAGAGAGCGATTTGGCGAGCGACATAACATAATGTTAACTGACATAGCATGCTGTTAAGGCAACTGTTAAATTTCAAGCTTAGTTCACACGTGCCCATATATCGCCAATTGCCGACTTAACTCTTATAAAGAGCTATAAATATAATTTGTGTACCATTTTTGATCGGTTGACGTGTGAACTGAACCCAAATGCCAATTGTTATTAGGCAGATTTTTTCGGTACAACTCCGTGCTGTAAATGTCAACTTAGCTGTGTGTCTGCAATGATGGTTTACACAGAAATGTGCTCAATGTGCACAACGTGTGATCCCGGGCCCGATGCTCAAGTACTTAGGGGGCTGTTAGCTAGCTGTGGAATACGTATAACTGTATTATATATAATATTAAACGGCGGGGCGCGATTACCAATTCAAAGGAGCCAAAAGGATTTGGATGCTTGAAACACAGCGTGCGAATTTAAAAGCATATGAGAACTGGCTATTTGTTAAAATAATATACAGAACTGGCTACTGTCGACTGACGATGATAATAATAAATTATAATGACGATCATGTTGATGCTGTTGTTGTTGGTATTGCTGACGTCATTAGAGTCGAGAATGTACATATGTCTGTATGTATATGTATGTATATATATTATTTGCTTTGGTTTTTGTGGCGCACGTGCCGTTGTCTATTGGGATAGGCTCTTCGACTAGTATTGCCATTGTTATTTCTGGTATTTAATTGCGGTTTTGTGGTTGCCGGTCTTTGGGTTTTTCTTATTTGAATCGCACTTGACGTAGATCTCATTGCATTTTCTCCCCCCCCCCCTCCCCCCTCTCTCTCTCTCTCTCTCTCTCTTTTTCTCTGCTAACTAATTACGCGGTGAGCAAAGGAACGTAAACAGCGAATTTGTATTTCACTAGCGACAGTCCGAGATAGCCATATGTGTGTGTGTGAGTGTGTGTGTGTGTGTTTGTGTGTCTATAACAATTGAATTGTGCCGCTGCCAAAAATGGGACAATTATTGGCCATTTTCTGCATATGTGCCTGCTCTTTTTTTAATTCGTTTTTTGTTTTGTTGTCTGCCTCTCTCTCTCTCTCTCTCTCTCTTTATTGAGGCTTCTGCGTGTGGGGCAATGTTTTTTGGTTACTGCTTGTTAATAATATGAGTGCTTTTTTTTTTTGGCCAGACACGCGCCAGTCGCGCACAACAACAATAACGGCATTATTATTAATTATATTTATTTGAACGAAACAGAAAAAAAAAAATTATTAATATTCTAAGTATGCGACGTTTCTTAAAATAATTAAGCTGCTACACTTTGGCGACTGTTTTTGTTGCTTTTGTGGCTTCGACTGTTTCTTTTATTTGTTGCCACTTTACACTTAACATTTTGCCTTTTGGCCATTTTGCGCATTCACATTGCCCAATTACACGAAAACCAATGCAAAATAGACAAAAAAAAACCTTAAAGCAAAAATTCGAAAATATGCAAAGAGACAGCAAACATCGAACAAATACATATGTATATATGTGTACATGTGTGTGTGTGTGTGTGTGTGTGTGCGTTTGAGTGTGAGCAATCTGCATTATACATAGATTGGGCCTTAAGTGGCCATGTTTTGGCATGTGCCACAAATAAATGTTCAACGAAATACGAAAAGCAAAAGTTTTTCAGTTTTGTTGACTGCCAAAACGAGGCTGCTGCCCTTTAAACAAAAACAACAAGCAACAAACAAAAACAAAAACTGGCAACTGGGAACTTGGCGAACGGACGCGCTTTAGCCGGCCTTTCAAAAAATTTGTGTAAATTTGTAGAAAAACCCCCCTATGGAGTTAATGAACTGAAGCGCCGTTTTCAAGCCAGCCAGCAGCGATTGCATGAAAATCGTGTTTTCAAATGCTCTTTCAGCTTAAACACACTATTAACTATTCTAGCCAGCTCAACTTTAGTTTTTCACATATACAAATTCAAATAAAAGCAAAGAAAATCCAACACTTTTTAAAAGAAAATGTATTAAAATGTTGTGTACAAATTTTAAAACTTGGTTCCTTTTTTCACAGATTCCAAAATATGCATTTTTTAATTTAAAAAAAGGTTCTGCACTTTTTTTTCCATTTATAAATATTTATCATATGTAGTGAGTAAATTTCTTCAAAAATAAAAAGGAAATTCCTCAATATTGTTAAAAAAGATTTTTGAATAAATATAAAAACTTGCTAATGTTAATTTAAAAAATATGCATAAAGTTTTTTTTAAGCACTTTTGAGTTATTTTACAAAAAGTAACTATTTTATTTGGCTTTTTTAAAGGCTGCTGCTTTTGGTTAACTTGTGGCAAAAAGGCGAAAATGGCTTTGTTAGAGTATTGCGGATTCGTTGTACTGTTTTTTGTTTAACTTGCATTTCAGCTCGCTTATTGCCTCAGTATTTGCCATGCATTCAAATTTGTCGTGCGCTTTGTTTAGTTTCTTCTTTGGCTTTTTGACGTATGCACATTTATTTAGTTTATTTTTATAAACATTTTTGTGCTTTGCTCATGGTACATTTGTTTTTAATTTCATTTTCAGTTGTTTCTTGTATATTGTTCGTTTTTATTTCGTATTGCGATCTAAGTTGATTTGGTTTAACTTATTTGTCTATTTTTCATTTGTCGCGGGTTTTTACGTTAAGAAGTGTCCTGGTTTTTTTTTTATTTTTTTTGTAAATACATTAACACTGGCTAATTGAAATATATATGGGACGCACTCACACAAGCACAGAAAAAACAATATGGAAAGGGCTTCCAGCTCCTTGATGCTCCTGTTGGCTTCCCTGCTGGCCAAGTGTCTGACGGGCTGCCTGCCTCACAATACAATGCCAAGAAACGGCGACAACGTGCGAATTTTAAACGAAAAACACTTTCTACCTAATTGAAGTGATTAGTGGCGGGCGTCGCAGTCAGCGCTACTGCTGCTGCTGCTGCTGCTGCTGCTGTTGCTGCTGCTGTTGCTGCTGCAATTGTTGTTGCTGGGCGTAATCGCGAACGGTGGGTCGAAGAGCTGGAACTGGACATGGTTATCTATTTGTAGTTAGCTGGAAGCGCGAGCTAACTGTAAATAATCAGGTATGGCCGGCCCTGATTCGTTTGCCAATTTGTCGAGCAGCCGAAACGAGCGGAGCCCACTCAAAAGATTACACGGATACGGTAGAGCATCGAAGTGTCCGCGCGGCACTTTTGAATTTCCTCAACGGCTCTGGAATAATCGGAAACTATTCGGGCGTGTGCCGGCGCAAACGTTTCTACACTCGAAGAAATTCAAAAGTGGGCAAAAAAGATTTGCAGACTTTAATCAAGTTCAGTTATTTTTAAGGCCAGCTTTATGAGTACAAATTTGAGCTGGCAATTATATCCATTGTTTATCAAGACAGAAGACTTAAGCACAGTACAAAATAGAATTGATAGATTTTTTTTGTTTTTGGGCAGTGTATGTCTGCTTGTAAGCGATCGATAGAGAGTTTCGCTGGCTCGTTGGTTTCGTGTATAGCGATAAGATTGTCAGTTGCCGTCAAGAACGTAAGTATCTAATGGCTATTTATTGTCACTGGGCGGCCAAGCAATTGGCAGCCATAAATTCTAATTAATAAACACAGGCGCGCTGCGAACCCATAAACAAATCTGAAAACTACCTATAAAACATATAGTATATACCTATATATTTATATATGTATGTATGTGTGTAGAGGGAGGCATTTACGTATGGGCAAGAAAATTACCCATATGGTTAGCACTTGGCAGTTAAAATTTTTGGCGTAAACAGCTCATCTAGCTGGGCTAAGGTAGCCCAGTCGGGCCGTCAGCTCGTCAACCGTTATCGGCCCCGTGGCCAGTTATTAGCGCGTGATTATGCGCTGTGATTTGTCGCAGATCATAAATATTATGATTAACTGGTGATTGGGCCAAATTATTTGGAAGGCTTGTGATTTTTTTAAAATGATACGCTTTTCGGTTTTCAATTCAAGCTAATTGCACTGACGACCGACGAATCCCATGCGGTGCACGAATGTCTTCCCAAAATGAGCAATGATTGCCACGCAGCTGGCGGCAACCCTAGCCGAACTTAAACACACGTATGTGTGTGTGTGTGTGTGTGTGTGTCGATCAAGAAACAGACGCACATTTGTGTCAATAAGCGAGTTGAAGGGTAGCGCACTCGACACGTGTATGAACAGCCTGAAGAGAGTGTTGGCAACGACGGGGCCAACAACCCGCGAGAGCTTCGCTTTGGATTTGCTATTTTTGTTGTTTTTTTTTTTTTTTTGTAATATGTTGGTTAGAAGCGCAGCTGACCCAGTTAGTTAGCGAAATTGATTGGCACTGACAGCTTGCAGTGCTGTAAAGCGTTGTAAGTGCAGCTCGGAAATGGGAAATACTCTATTGCGTATACGTAATATTTAGCTAAAGTCGTTGGCTGATTTGCGGTCGTTCGAAGGCTAAGGCAAAACTTGCCGATAAGCGAGCAATCTGAAGAGGTTCGTTCGAACCAAATTTAAGCTACAACAACACAAACCTAATCCCTTAGACACAACAAAATAAAGCAAAACAAAACAAAACAAAACAATAAAAGCAACTATTTGCTTTACAAATTGTTTATAAATTTTTTGTAGGTTTTTCATTAGCGGAAATGTATTGAAGTGTCATAATTATTAAATATTGTCTGGCGATTAGCACTATTAATCAAATAATTGCTGTAATAATCGGCTAGAGATTGACTTACTAATGAAGCGCAACGACCTAATGTTGACTCACACGGGCTATAAGTATAACTGTGAACTTGAACCCACCCCCAACCCGCTCGACTTTTGTCGAGTCGAGTGCGAACATTAACTGTAAGTGCCCATCTAAAAATAGCGAACTCTACGCTCGCAGCAGCTGTTAGCAGCAGGTGACAACCTGTGGATATCAACTATATATATATATATATATTCTATATATATATATGCATATGTGCTGCTATTAATAGCTGTTAATTGCAATTTGAAGCCTAATCAATTTTTTAATAAAACTTCTTACTTCGAAGTGCGGCTCTTTAAATATAATTTGTTCTTTTTGCCAGTCACGTGCGTTTTGTGTCTTCGCGACTGGTTTTTTTTGTTTTTATTTTCTGCTCAGCTCTGTGTCCAGGCATTTGACTATTTTTAGCCAACATTTTTAGCTGCTGATTTCATTTCATTAAGCGCGCTACTTGAAATTTGTATTCGTTGTTGTTGTTGTTGCCTTTTTGTACATTTCGTATTGAATTTTTAATTAAACTGACAACGCGCGCAGAAAGTAAGAACATATATGAAAACCCAATGCAATCAATAAATCGTTTAAATTACGTATACGTAATATTTCCCCCTTTATTTTTTTTTTGTATTATTATTCTATCAAATTGTTGATAATACGAACGTGGCAACTGTTAACAAAGTTGCAAATATTTTTTAGGGGTATTTTTGTCGTATTTCCAATAAGTTATTTTAAAACAAAAGATTCCAACAAATGTTAATCGATTGATTAATTGATATGTTTATTAAAAATCAAAATCAATATTTTAAATAACTTTCTAAATTTAGCGAGCCACAAAGGAATATAACTGTCTAAAAAGACGATAAAGTTTTTGGTGTTAATCATTAGCTAAAGCAGCAGAATTCTTCTTTAACTATCGCTGCTGATAAGAAGCCTGAGATTTACAGCTGAGCGTAGCTAATCTTTATAGCGGGCAAATCAATCAATTTAAATTTGATTAAGCTGTGATTTTCGCTATTGGCCCGAGGCGTGATTTCTGCCCGCGGCCCAATAAAAGCCCACATTCAATATATATGGCCAGGGATTATAATGGCTAACACATACACACAATATAGTTTATGGCTGGAGAGTCACGCGAAGCACTCGAAGCACACACAAAGAACGAGGACGGAAACATTTCGAGGGACGCAGGCGATGTGCCCTGGAAAAGTCGAGCAGTTCGCATGCCATGTGCCATATAATGCTAACACACACACACACACACACACATGCACGTACACACATATGTTACATATGTGCATGTGTGTGATAATAAGTAAATATATATGAGTATATATTTGTTTTTATATAAACAAATCATTGTTATTAATACGATTATTGTGTGCACAGTTGCGTGTTAATTTTTCTGTAATTTTCGCCAGGGATTTTTGTTGTCTTGTTTTTTGTTTTTTGTTTATACGATTTTCAATTCATGTTTTTTTTTTGTTTTTTGTTTTCAATTTGTTCGCACAATGTAAATGGCTCGCATCCAAAGAGTCGCCGCCTGCCAATTCTCAGCGCGAATTTCAATGGCGACCCGAGTAGATTAACTATTATTAGAGTTTTTTTTTTGTTTTTGTATTTAGTTAGTTGCTTTGTTGTTGTTGTTTGTATCTAAAGTACACACCCGAACTTTATCACTTGGCTGGCGTTGGCAATGGCCGTTGGCCAAAAATGTATTTTTGTGGCACACAAATTTGTCACATTTGCAGCCTAATAATTAACTTTGGGCCGATGTCAGTCGCAAGTTAATGTTAATAATTAAACAAGAGCTCTTTTTGCTGTTGTTGTTGTTATTAACTAATTACTGGGCTCGTTGTTGTTAAAGTTCAATAAACTCTTTTGCGCATTTAGCAAACAAAAACGTGTCTTGAATTTTAATTGCAGCCAAGTTGAATTTGATTTAGAAATTTTTGTTTTTACCAAAGCGGAAGAAATTGTTAAAATTTCAACTTATAAATCGCAGCTGAATTTGAATTGACTACACTTGCATTTGCGAAACTGTTCAAAATTGTGTCTAGTTCAATACTCAAGTCCAATAATATAGTATGTATAGTATATATATATATATATATATATATATATATATATAGTTATATATTTATATAGCAATGATTTTTATCAACAAGGCATCAAAATAAGTACTAGAAACGTTGGCCAGCAGCCAGGCGAGAGGACACTGTCGTCTTGTAAAAACATAAGTATTCTAGGGCAAGTGCATTGCGCATACGCTCCGTAGGCCGCAGTTGCAAAGTGCAAAGGAACATGACAAAGAGACAAGCGACGGCGAATAGGTGACAGATATATACATGTATATACATATATATATATATATATATATATATATATATATATATAAATATGCAGTGAAATGTGGGAGAAAGGAGAAATGTAAATAACAACGATCACCGATCAACATGCCACAAACCTCTACTAAATACATTTATATGTATGTATATAGATATATGTGTGTATTTGTATCACACATCACACATACGCACCGTGTGGCCGTTTTTGTTTTGCTTTATAAGTTTTTTTTCTCTGTTTTTCTGTGGTCAGTCACCGATGCTGCTGAGTTGTGGCTGAGATGCGTCTGGGCCAACTGCTTTCCGCAGCGCAAACTAAACGAATGAATTTTGTTTTTGTTGCAGTTTTTAGTGTTCTAGCCGCCGTTCTATCTAGCCGTCCGTCCGTCCGTCCGTCCGTCTGACTGTCTGTCTGACAATCTCTCCCTCCCTCTCTCTCTCTCTTGTTCTCTCTCTCTCTTTCTTTCGCTGTAGCTGTCGCGCGTGTTTGTTTGTTTTTTGTACTGTTGCCAGACAGCGACTGCAACTGCGACCGC
The DNA here is from genome assembly GCA_004143845.1 of Drosophila lacertosa. NCBI lineage: Eukaryota > Metazoa > Arthropoda > Insecta > Diptera > Drosophilidae > Drosophila > Drosophila lacertosa. Next base: position 680,087 of record SCDZ01000044.1, read on the forward strand.
CATCGCGGCCGAGACCGAGACCGAGACCTTCGTCGCCGATTAGAATGCAATTAGTGGCAACATCAACTACATCAACAACAACAACCACAACAACGATAACAACAACAGCGACAATAATAATAATATTAACAAAACTCCACAAAGTTCTAAACAAACACACAACATTGCATTGAGCTTTAATTTCAATTCCAATTTATTTGAGTTTGTGAGTTGTGTGCGACGAATTCAATTCGAATCAATTTGTTTTTTTTTTTTTTTTTTTTTTTTTATTTTTTTTTTTTCTATTATTTACCTGCTGTTAGTTAATACCTGGCGTTTTTTTTTTATCACCAATAATAGCTTCCGCTTTTGACGGACAGCGTTAACTTATTTGTTTTTTTTTTTTTTTTTTTTTTTTTTTTTTTTTTTTTTTTTTTTTTTTTTTTTTTTTTTTTTTTTTTTTTTTTTTTTTTTTTTTTTTATTTTTTTATATTATTTATGAGCAATGCGTGCGTGAGAGCAAAAGCGAACCGCGAACTGCGAACGGAAAAACTGCGACAAGTGCGGCATGTTTTATAATTATTATTTTAGCCTCCGTTTTTCTTTGCTTAGCCCAGTTTATGTTATATTTCTTCTGTCACACATTTATTTGCCGTATTCTGTTTTCGGTACTTTTTTTCATTTTTTTTCGCCCATCCGTCGATTATCAGCGCCAAGGTTTACACTTCATTTGACTTTCGGCTTGGCCAAAGACAGAAAAAAAATCGAAAAAGCCAAAAAAAAAATTGTACGGCTGCTTTTTGTTTGCGCAGTTGGCCTTTTCAGAATCTTTAGCTTGCGGCTCAGATAAGTGCCCGCCAGTTGGATGTGATTATGGGCCAGGCTTAGTTGTGTATATGTATATAATATATATTTATATATGATCTCAGCGCACTTGCGAATTGCCGCGTCATGTGTGTTTGCCTGTTCACGTGTGTGTGTGTGTGTGTGTGTGTGTGTGTGTGTGTGTGTGTTTGTGTGTGTGTGTGTTTGTGGCACCTGTTGCGCGATTGCCTATCCGGGATTTGGCCACTTTTTACGCTTTTTACGTCTTACGTTTTATTTTTGTTTGTTTCTCCAATGCATATTAATCAACTTTGAAATTTCATTTATTTTTTTTTTTGTGCTGTTCCGCCTTTTGTTACAGCGTGTTCTTAAGTCGTTTATTATTGCAGGTCATTAAGTGTTGGTTCAGGCAGCTTCACACAGTACGCTTCAAGCTTCAATTTCAATTGAGCTACGTTCCATTTGGGCTTGTTTATTTTTATACATATATTTATATTTTTGTATTTTTGTATTTTTGTATTTTCGTATTGTTATGGCCGTTTTCTGTCCTCTCATCGGCGTCTCATTTGTAAAAACTGTCAATCCCAAATGATGCTAATGAGGTAACCCAACAAACGACATACCCGCACCCGCACCCGCACCCGTCCCCGCCCCTATCCCCGCCCTCGCCACGTTGCACAGGTGCTAACTATTGCCACGTTACGGCCGGGAAAGGCCCAATTGATTTGGCCCACGCCTCATGCACGAAATCCATAATTCGATTGTTGTTTAAAGTCCATAATAACAATCAAAATAATACAAATATTACCTATTTAAAATGTATGCCATGGGTAAACTTACAGCCACATTTCTTAAGGTTATGCTAAGGGGGCCATGTTAAGCTGTTAAGCTGTTAAGAGCCACAGTCTGTTAAGTTAACAGTCACATTGCTTAAGCTGATGCTATGTTGAGCTGGCGCTGTTAAGTGCCACAAACTGTTATACTCTATGGATAGTTTTCCCTTATATAATAAAAATATTTGGAACTGATCGCGTCATATTAACGGAAATAGCAATCGATCAAAAAATGAAGTCTAGCAGAGTTGAGGCATAATTTGCGTGACTGAAGATTCATTCACACTGCTTATCAAATGAATAAACATCTGAATGATATGAGTGTGAAATCGAAAGACGGAGAACAGAGTCTGGCACTGGCTGACTAATAGACGCGGTGGCAGTAGCTGGGGCTGTTATGAAATGCGAAGCGTTATCAAACGCAGCGATTGGGTGCAAAGTGATCTTCATATTTTGCCGGAACAGCAGCCACGTTTAAACGTGGCAAACTGCGGCCAGTCATGCGGCTAGGGCCTCGCGACGTCTTATCATCGTCAGCGGCAATTATTTGGCTATAAATAACAATAAAAGTTTGGCCGTAAATGCGGCCAGCTCTTATCACAAACATCATCAGCAGCAACGGCAACAGCAACAGCAACATCATCGTCATAGTCATTGTCAGCGTCATCAGCAACAGTTGCTTGCTGGTTGTTGCTGTTGTTGTTGTTGTTGGCTTCAGGTGAAAGCCGCACAAACATAGCCGTGACCCGCAAGATTCACCGCTGCAACCTACTGTGGAAAATTACCAAGCTCGGCGGTTTTCCGAGCGCCTTGAATTCCATTCTAAGGTCGCGTTCGCGCTTAATGTTTATTTCGTTTACAAAGAAAACAAAACAAAAAGGAAAGAAACAAAAATAATAAATATAAAAACAAGTTTCCGATCAGGGCTGCATTTATCTTTTTCATATATATATATATTTTTTTTTAACTTTGAGGCTTATGCAATCTGGACTGAAGTGTCCCGATTGAAAATAGCTTCGTTTTTAATGCTGGCCTAAAAAGCAATTAGCCTTTGAAGCCCATTCAATGGCCGTATAATATGTGTGCACTTAGAGAAATTGATAGCTACTTCGGTGTAAAGCAAGTTGAATGGAAATTTAATTGAGTTCTATGTCTAAATTAGTAAACGAATATTTGTATATTATGCAAATATAAATGAAAAGTGTGTTTCCTATTGTTCAGTGTACGATTTTAATTAAACTGAAGTTTTTCTCATACGCTCGTTTCGCTGGGGCTTCCCTCACGATTTCGATATTCCTGAGCTGATAAGGTTAAATGATTTGGACATCTATTGACAGCTTCAAGTGCTTAAGTGCACTTCCTCAAGTGTCCGAACTTAATGCTCAGCCAACAGATCAACAGATATGTATATACATATATATATAGAGATATATTGGTTATCAGTTTGATTAGCCATCAAATGTTGTTGTTGGCATTTATGGGTATTTTTTTTTCGTTTGGCCATTTGAGATGCAAATTAGCTGTCTGCCGTTTTTATAATGTGATTTCGATGATTTCGTTGATTTCGTTGATTTCTATTTTATTTGAAGCTGTGCACGGCGCCTATTGTTAAAGTTCGATCATGTTGTTCAAAGATGTTGGCCGCTCTTCAAGGCATATCGCCAGCATTCGACGCCTAATGAAGTGATAACACGCAAGTAAACTAGCTGCAGCAAAAATAACAAATAAAAAATACAAAAACGCTCCAGTTTGTCAGCTTTTTCTTTTTCTGTTTTTGGTGCCTGCTACCTGCGGGAGCGCATAAATTATTTGCAAATTATATTATCGGGCATGTACAAATATTTGAACGCTTGTTTGGCACCTGCCGTACCAAAGGGGCGACGCCTGCGCACATGGCGTATGAGTAATAAAGTCAACCTGCCATCGCCAGCATCAGCCTCATCATCATTTATCGTGATTGTGTAAACGCGATTGCCGCGATAACGAGCACAACAATCAGACAGCGACAGACATGCAGCAAAATTTTTATCAACAGCAGAAGCAACAACAACAAACAGCCACAAACAGCTGAAAGGAGTCGTCGTCAAGAAATTGCGCAAAATGTCCACAAAAAACAAATATGAATGACAACAAAGGCAAACAAATAAAAACAACAAAAGTTATTACAGCGAAAAAATAAAAGGCGAAAGGAATTTACATACGTATGTAAATAGTAATATAAATGCAATTGTCAATTTACATAAAAACACAAAAACACACCTGCAATTTATGTATATTTAAATATATTTTAAATTAAAAAGCAGCTTGCCAAAAAAAAGGAAGGAAGAGATATCCTATACCTTTTATTAAAGTTTCTACCAACCATATATCATAAAAGTTATGTATTTATAAATAGGTCTCTTTTACTTTAACTTTAACTTTAACTTTAACTTTAACTTTAACTTTAACTTTAACTTTAACTTTAACTTTAACTTTAACTTTAACTTTAACTTTAACTT
>SCDZ01000044.1:684410-713621 GCA_004143845.1 Drosophila lacertosa
CTTTAACTTTAACTTTAACTTTAACTTTAACTTTAACTTTAACTTTAACTTTAACTTTAACTTTAACTTTAACTTTAACTTTAACTTTTACTTTAATAGTGAAAATGATAAACTAAAAGAAAATTTGCGCAACGCTTTTCATGCCTGACAACGTTAGTTAATATGGTTTTCCTTTAATTGTTTTTAATTTTTATTGATTTTATAATTGGTTTTTTTTTGTTACCGCTTTTAAATGGTGTTTGTTTTGGCACATTCTAAAAGTTACAATAATTGAAAAGTGTATTATTTACTGGTTAGTGAACTTGTTTTGTTTTTGCTTTTGCTTTTCACAATTGCCGTTAGGCATTTGTTGAAATTAAATTGTCAGCTGCCAAATAATTTCCCAGTCAGCCACTTAACAAATTGCTGCTTAAGTCGAAAAATAGGTAATATATCATCAAAGTATTGTAATCTATAGAAAATCCTATAAAAAAATGCCATTTCAAATTGTTGCTTTCTGCAATAGAATCGCATATAAAACTCATATATAGTAGCTATAAAAAATTCAAGTCAAAGGAGTTTTCCAAAAAAATGGAAAAGTTGACTTTTATTTTAATATTAATTAAATATTAATTTAAGAATGTTCTCAATTAAATTGTGCTTAAATGTAAAATTCAAGTGAGATCCTTTTAGATTTTAACACAGATTTTTTGCACAGTTAAAAGTTGCTAACTAATTTTATGCAATGCAATTGCTGTCGCTGTCGACGTCGCTGCTGGCGTCGCTGCTGGCGTCGCTGCTGGCGTCACAGCTTGCGATAAATAAAGTCAAAAGTTATGTTTGCCTCCTGCTGTTTGTATCTCGAACTGTCAGCAAGTATCTTCAACTGCTGTGTGTGTGTGTGTGTTTGGCGATTTTGCGGAAGTGCATTGATTTTCCACTCAAGTGGGCACTTGACTCTGACGCTGACGCAGTAGAAATAATTTTCTCACCTTTTCGTCGCTCGCCAAAAAATGCTAATTAGATTTGTGTTCACATTCGCAGTTGTAACTACATTTAATTAGAACTTTTAGTTTGCTTTTTTTTTTTGTTGTTGCTTGTGTTTAAAGGTGATTTGTTATCGCAAGACTATTTATGCAAATTGTCTTGGAAGTGAACAATTTTACAGCGGCGGAAATCCGCTGCCAGTCTCAATAGCAACTGAGCAAAATAAAAATATCTAAAAAAAAAAAACATTCACTGGGACTTTGAGTTGTTTTGTGCGGCGTATTTTGGACGCATCTTTATGCAAAAGCCAAATCGAAACTAAAACTGAAACCGAAAATGAAACTGAAACTGAAACTGAAACTGGTAAACTGGAACGTCGTCGTCAGTGAAAGTTTTCTATGCTGATTTGGGCTGTTCGAGCCTAGGCCAAGCCTGGGGCGGCGCCAGATGGGTAAGTGGACAGTTGGACAGGTGGGCACATCTGCACATCACCTGTGCCTAGCCATTGAAATACTGCGCATGTGCGTCGAGCGCTTAAATAACCAGACGACGCCTCATGCAGCCGCGCATGCCAACGACAACAGCTAAATCAACAGCGGACGTATCCATAAGATACACGCACTCGCATTCGCATTCGCATTCGCATTCAGATTCGCATTCGCATTCGTACTAGTCGCTGCTCCATTGAACGTCACATGGCCACTTTTGGCCAATGGACTGTCGAGAGCTTCTGCCAGCTTCGGCCAGCTTCGGTCCGCTTTTGTCTCTGCGCTGCGGCTTGTTAATTGCAAAACAATTAAAAACGCTAACGCAGCTGCTCTCCACCCACACACACACACACACACACACACACACACACGCAAACGAACACTTCATATATATTTATATAGAGCCTACTCGAGCCTGCCACAAGCGGCTTTAATTCTTTGTGGCCCAGATGTCAATTACTCTCGACGGCTGCGATGACTGCCCAGAAATTTTATGGGTAGCTTAATTTGGCTCGTTTCAAATGATTTTTGGTCATTCAAATCTTTGTGTTTTACTATTCCTATTATAAGTTGTATACAGTTTCTATAATTATAAAGGTTTCTCACACTCACAGCACGGCTCGTGAAACGCCCCTAAGGCGGGGGGCGTGGCTTTCGGGGGTTTCGGCTTTCATTAGAATTGTTTGATAATATACTTATGCGGCTGCGACGCGTTATTTATGGTTTCTGTTACTAAAACACACTATACACATCGCAATATTTGTTTATTATTGTTGTTTGTACTTCAGTTCAGTTTTTGCTCTGAGCGCTTGCGATTTTTACTCGTTTCTCTTTCGTTTTTGTTTTCGGTTTCCTTTTCCTTTTCTGTTTTCTGTTTTCTGTTTTCTATTTTATATTTTCAGTTTTCTGTTTTCTGTTTTCCCTCTGCACGCTCTTATACAATGCACTGTCTTATACTGTTGTCAGCTTAACAGTTTTTGCGAATATTTATATATTGAGTTATGTTAAGGTAGCAAAAAGGTGGAGAATTTGCTGCGCTCTTATACTGTGGTACTTATCCTTCTTTTATAGCATAAATGTAATGTATATGTAAAATAACAGTGGACAACTTACCGTTTAGACAACTCTTATACGTCTGCGAGAGCGCCAGCCAGCAACAAGTCTGTGTGTGTGCGTGTGTGTGTGTGTGTGTGTGTGCGCGAAAAGCTCAAACAGGATGCGCCGCTTTGCCAAAAAAATAAACACTTCCGTCTTGTTTTTGTGTTGGGCTTTATGGTGTTTTTTTTTTTAATGGTTATTTATCGTTTATGTATTTTGCTCTTCTTGAAGTTATTTATGAGGCTTTTAAGTTTATATTTTTGTACTTGCAGTTAAATGTTATGTAACGTTTGTTGCTTTCGAATTTTGGTTTTCGGTTTTTTTGCGGCGAATACGAGTCGGAGAAAAAAAGTGTTCTTAATTTATAGGAAGCGAAGCTTGGTTGGCGGGGGCGAGTAGTTTACATTTCCGTTTAATTTTCCAAAAATTTAACGCAAGAAAAAAAATGTGTATTCAATTCTCGTTGAAAGCGTTGAATCAAAAGTCTTTGCCAATTATGTTGCGCAGGACATGAAACTTGAGTTGTTTATTGTTCGAAATGTCTGCAAAGTTTTTTGTAAAAACCGCAAAAAAAAATATTATTTATTTTTAATTGCTTCTTTTTTTTAGGAATTGTTTCACAGTCGCAGTATTAAACCTTTCTGTTCGAAAATGTTGTTGAGTTTTGTTACTTATAGTTATTATTTATTTATTTTATTTTTCTCATTTGGTAGGAAAAAACACGACCAACTCGAAAACGCACTAAAACGGTATTAAAAGCCGAGACTAAATTTTACTTTGCAAGTAATTTACAATGGGACTTGAAGCGGCGCGCGAGCCGATCGCAAGGCAGAGAGACACGAGCGCGACACGAGCGCGAGCCGAGCACGAGACGAGAGAGCGACTTCGTCGACGGCGACGAAGCGATGCTTTCGCATGGAGTTCACTTCACTTTTGCACTTGTTGTTGCCCTGCGGGGGTGCGCTGTGGCTGTGGGAGCTCTGCCGCTGCTGCTCGGATGGAAATTTGCGTTTTGGCAGAGATGCGGCCAGATAACTGACACTGACAACGGGGCCCAAAAAAAATGAGTGCAATAAACAGCTGCTCGTTATCGTAGATCGTTGCTCGCTGTTCGAGCGTAGAGCGTGCTTGGAGCGTGTGTGTGGAGCGACGGCAGCTGTTGTTGGCGTTCGGCTTGGGAATGATGTTGGCTTAAAGCCAGCCGCTACGTAATATACGCTCAGATCCTGTTTGCACGGCGTCAGCGTCGGCGTCGGCGTCGCTGCGTCGCTGCGTCGCCAACAGCTGCTGCTGCTGCAGAGAGCGACAGTGACAACGACAGCGAGAGAGAGAGAGAGAGAGAGAGAGAGAGAGAGAGAGAGAGGAGAGCGAGGCAAAGCTGCGATCGTTAGTTTTTTGGGTCGCTGCTGCTTTGTGGTCGGTGTGGGTGAGCGAAATGCGAGTGGCGTCGAAGCTCCCGCTGCTGCTGACGTTGGCAGCGCAGCATCGTTGCCGCCTCGAACTCGGTTCAAACTTGCTCGATGCCGTTTGTTGGCGCTTGTTGCGTGTCTTGACTGTGGCTGCCTTTACGTTTTGGCAGCGGCCGTGGGCGAGGCTGGGGGCGTGCGGGGATTCGCAATTCAGCCAATCACAAAAAGCGGCGCTTTTCAACTTTCATTAGAAATTGCCGCTGAGCGCCGCTTAGCCACGCCCCCCGCACCCAATTGTGTATTAGTGTGTGTCTGTGTGCGTGTGAGCTCCTTGCGCGGGCTTCGAGCTCGATATTGGCCTGGGTCTGGTCTCGGTCGGGCTCTCAGTCTCAGTTACCGCCTTCCTTCGTTTAGCATCTCGTAATGCAATAATTGTTAATAATTGCGGTTTATAAAAAAAGTGATTTGCATGCCGCGATTGATTGATAAATAAATCGCAAGGCGCGCTATCTCGCTCGCACGCTGCCTCCTCCCTCCCCCCACCCCTCTCGTTTGCCCATCAGCTGCATCCCGTTTTGTGTGTCACTGTCAGAGCCTGCGTCAATTGTTTAAAGCTGTCCAAAATGCAAACCAGCAAACAAACGAGAAAACAAAAGCAGCAGCGGCGGCGGCAGTTGCCGCATTTAACAAAAGCCGCACCAAACAAGCCACAATATAACTACAGCAACAACAATTGGCCATTTTATCGTTTCATTTTTTAATTTATTAATTATTTATTTATTTGTTTGTTTTGGGCTTCGCTTTTCGTCATCTTTTGTCGTCGCCGTCATCGGCAAACGTCACAAGAGCTCCAAGCGCAGCTACAAGTGCTTATACAAACAAACACACATGCCATGTACATATGTACATATGTATTGTATATATGTATATCTATCTATCAAACTTCTATCTACAACTGCTTATCTATATTTGTCGCCCATCCATGTATTTTCTATTTTGCATTGTCTATTCACAGCTTGCCATTAAAATTTGTTCTTCGCTTTTGGGTTTCGCTAATTGCCGCCGTAATGTCTTCTACTTTTCCACTCTTATACTCGGAAACGATCCTCGACTGGCTGTGTGCTATTTATGTGGCGACCAGTTTAGCGACATTTTTTTTTGTTCGTGCTTCCCTTATTTTTTGGGTCTATTCTTAGTTTGGGTGCAAGAATTGCTGCACTCTTATACAGCACTCTTAAACCGTACACTTCTTTCGACAAATCAATTACATTTCCTGTTGTTGAATATCTTTGAATTTTCGAAAACGGCTTAATGGGGTATGATAGCTTTCTCGAATGTATGTAACAGGCAAAACGAAGAACACAATTAGAAATATATATTCTTGATCTGGGTCGTCTAAGCTATGATCGTCTATCTGTTTGTCTGTCAGTCTATTTCAACTATTACTATTAACTATATTTTTATCGATGAATTACGCCACTTTAATAGTGTATGTATGTCGATAGGTATCGATATTAAAATATGCTGAGACTATAAAAACTGGAGACACCAAATTCTTTTATAACAAACACAGATTACAAATATTTTGCTTTGTTTCTCACAACTACCGTCACTAGAGTATAGCGTATCACTTAGTTCGGTACACCCGACTAGAGTACTCTTACTTGTTTACATTGTCTTCTGGTGAATTTTGTAGGTTTTATACCACTTTTTTATTTTTCCTGCAATATCATAATCATATAATCAAACTAAATACATAAAGTATCTACATACATATTTATATGATTGCACGACACATTTTGTTGTCTTATACAGTTTATATTTATTTTGTTTTGTGCTGTGCGTTTTTTTTTATTATGTCTTAAACTAATTTGCGCTAGACACATTTATTTGCGATCGCATTTTATTTCATTTACATTACACTTGACACGTTTTCAGTCTTATAAAGTTCTTGAATTTTTCACACAATTAACATTTCCTTACAGGCCTGTTTTACATTATTAGCTTGTATGCTCTGTCTACCGTTTGGCTCTTATACAGTAATTCGGCTATTTTTAGTCTGCATTCAAGGTTTAAGCTCTTATACAAAATGCAAGACATTGACAATGAATGAATTTAAAAGAATGTTAGCAATGCTGTTGAATGTCTTATACGCCGCAATAATTATGTGTCTTATACATGTTGTTAGTTTCTGCCCTGCCGCGTCTTATACAACTGCAGCTGCTGGCCACAGACACTTGAATTATTGGTCTTGCAATCGGATTTGCGAAAATACATAAATACATGTGTACATATATATATATACATATATATGCAATTTGTATGTATGTGTGGGTAATGGGTAACTGGCAGAGAATGTGTCTATTAATTGTTAATTTATTTATAAGACAGTTGGCGCGATTCAATTCACGAACGGCCTCTTCCAATTAAAGTGCGAAAAATCTGCACAAATCTGCCCCAAGCCGCCCCAGCGTCCAGTCTGCGCCGGAGCATCTACGGATATTCCAATATCACGTGACCATATTACTCATGCCCCCTGTGGGGCAAAAGAAAAATAAACAAACAGTAGGCAATACGCAGTCTCCTTCCCGATCGATTAAGTGTATCCCATACATACATGTATATATATGTACATATATGTACATATATCTATTTGGCGTTAATGGGCAGCTGGACACGTGCACAGATTTTGCGACCAGCTTGGCACATTAATCAAATCTGAGGCATTGCATAACGATGACAATAGAATAAATTCGAAAATAATTATGATACGCTCGCAAACATTCGCACACAACGATTCGAATGTCGAATGTCATTTCAGCTGACTAAGAACGAGTTGCACAGTTAGAGCTTAATTATACCTGCAAATATCTGTGCGAGATATCTGGCCAGATATATATACATATATGTACATATGTAAACATGTGTACATACATATGTACCTAAACAGTATACATGTGTATCTAGCTGTGTATCTATGTATGTGGCTCAGCAAAATGCAAATCATTTTTACGAGTACCGCAATTGCTCGTAAATTTTCGCTTCTTAGAAAAAAGCAGCAACGACTTTGTCTGCTGTTTGCCATTGGGCTTAACGCATTTCATATACCCTAACGCTGGCGCTAAAAGTAAAATAAACAATTATCTGATAACGAATTAAATTCATTTTAAACTATATGGATAAGCAAATTTCTATTTAATTTTATATTTGCCTCGCCATTTTTATAAAGGCTTAACTTCAAAATATTCAAAATATTTTCAAAAATAAAATTTTATATACATTTCATTGATCCAATATTCATCAAACATGTCTGCTATGACTACATACACACATACATAAATACATATTTATGAACATATAATAACTAAGTATTTTTCTGTTTAACACTACAACTTTGTCTAAACTTTATATTATAGCCATATTATAACGACGATCCGCATTCGAGCTCCAGGCCTAAGTCGAATGCCAAGGCCCTTGAATAACAGTTATCTCCTTAGTTAAAAAACAATGTAAGTAAATCTTTATTTCGATTGCATACATTTATGCATAGCAGAAAAACATTGAGCAATCAATTCGAGGAGTAGAATCTATATAATAATATTATAATTAAGTGCACAAGAAATATAGAAAAATTGTAGAAAAATAACTATTATAAACATAAGCAAAGCAAATAAAATTTTTGCTTAGTTTAGTTTAAATTTAGGAAAAATCTATCTCAGATAAGCAAAAAGCTTTCTTAGATAACATTAAGTTTTTATGGCTTAAAGTGGGGAATTTTGGCATTTGATAAAAAATAAAAACCAGCTAATTAAGAATTCTGTTTTAAAATTAGGAAATTTCCCCCTTGACCGGATTTTGACAGTTCTTTCACTCTTGCGAAACTTTGAGTTCAAACTACAGGGTACAGCATAGTCGAGCAGTGTTCGGCTTTGTGCTGGGGCAGGTGGCGCGTTGGGTGCCAGTCAACATATCAACATATCTAATCCACGATCTCGGCGCTGCGACAATATGGGTCAACTGCTATATAATCCAACTGCGGCTCCATAGAGCTATGCTCTGCCAGCGTCGCTGCCGGCGTCGCTGCCAGCGTCGCTGTTGTCACAGTTGTCACCGTCGTCGTCGTCGTCTGTTTACCTTAGCACCCAACTACCGCACTTGAATTTTTAATAACCTTTTCAAGTTCACTGTTAGCAGCGATTGTGTGTGGGTGTGCAGGTGTGCAGGTGTGTGTGTGTGTGTGTGCCTGATAGCTGTGCTGTCAACTTTAACAGTCAGCAGGCCCAGTTTGCTTGGGGTTGGCGCGGGAAGTTTGTCTATTGACTTAGCGCCAGCTCTACATGCAAATGCGTGTTAGATACAGTTACGCACACACACACACACACATGCACATTTATATGTGTTGTGACTTCAGTTTATAAACTAGATGAATTGAAAATTGTGTGTAACAAAAACAAGCATTTCATCATCAACGGCAACATTTTGTTGTTTTCGATTACTTTCCGTATTACTGTTATTATGACTGTTGCAACACACACACACACACGCACGCACACACTGGGCATTAAATCAATTAATAATGAAGAACAAAGGCTACAGACAAACTCGTCCGCATGCGCCCCAAGTTAATCGCAGCCAATTAACACTTGGCCAGATCTCTGTCCAGCTGCCGGCCGGAAAATATTGGTTTTCAGCGGCTGCCCGCGTTGCCATGAAAAGCCATAGAAAAGCTGCGCAAAACCAACAACAACAACAACAACAACAGTGTGAATTAAATGGCAGACGAACGTGCGCCTCGCTTGAAGCTGCTCTCAAGCATCGAAGTTTTAAAGTATAAGAGCTGTATAAGACTTTTGTTTGGCGTTGATTTCCTGTCAATCTATTGTCAAAACTTTATACGTATTATTTATCTTTGTTCTGTGATCTATGTTATATTTCTATAGACTAGAGACTTAAGCTTTTCCAACTACAATTACTGTAATTCCATAATAGTTATCGATAAATTGCTCCCTTTAATTCATATCGATATATATGTATGTGTGGTTTTCTTAGCATATCTCGGCGACTATAAACATATATGTATGCATATATTTCGGACTTAGTAGAATCTACAGAGAGTTTAAAGCGTAGTTAATTCCATATTTTTGATGCGTACGCAAAATCCGAACCTAATTTATTTATGAATAACATTTTTGCATACTTAAAAATAGCAAAAAATATACATTTAAATTATTGTTGATTATAAATTCCAAAACAAATCCTGATCAACCCATTTGGAACAGCTGCGAACAGATGCATTTAGACTCGAAAGCTGTTAACTTGAGCCCTATCCGTGGCCCAGGCAACGGTATAAAGAGCGTCTAGAGTTGTGGAAAATCGAAATCTTGCCACGTATCGCTGTCGATATTTGCGGCGGGACGAAACGTTGCCGCCGCCGCGTCGGCCCGCTTTGAATCATTAGCCAGCTGAAGTAGAGCCATCAATCTTTCAATTGCTTTGGCGTTGGCTTCGGCATACCTACTGCGACAAGCTGAGAGAGCGCTAACGCCAACAACAGCAGCAGCAGCAGCAGCAACAACAACAGCAACAACAGCAACAACAACAACAGCAGCGCCAACAAGCCCCCATTTGAAAACCGGCAAGCGGCCGTTGCCAGCGGCCACTGAAAACAGCTTGAAACCGCTTTGGGCCAGTTCAAACTAGAATCTGAAGCTGAACGGAATCGGCATCGGCATCGGCGCATTAATCGCGGCTCGGCGGCTTGGCCATCGAATCAGAGCCAAACTAACAAGGGGGGTTGTGGCCGGCCATCGTCGGCTTGGAAGTAGGTGCTGCTGCTGCTGCTGCTGCTGCTGCTGGTGCCAAAGATCAAGCTGCAGCTGATGCTGATGCTGTTGCTGTTGCTGGTGCTGAAACTGACAAAGAGCCACTCGAGCTGCAGCAAGCGATGCATTAAGCTGACATCGACACCAAAATTCATGTGCATTTGGACGCGCCCAGCAAGAAACCAAGAATTTTTTCACTTTGATAAAATGCACTGCAAAAAAAAACAAAATCAGTTCTCGAAAGTGCGAAATATATATTATATAATATATATATTTTCAACTAACCATAACGAAATTTGAACAAATTAATACAACACAAAAAAAAAAAAGACAAAACTTGAAGCTTTATTTATTAAGTACTTAATTGAGTATTTAGCAAATAATTAAAGAGGTTTTTTCTTATTTAGCTGAAATGAAAAATCAAAATAAATTAGAAGTGCTTTATTTCTCTAAGTGCATCGATCGTTGTATTTGCTTAAAATGCTATACGATCGAAAAAAAATAAAATAAAAACAAAACGAATGGGGGAAAAAAAACGCCACCTAAATGGAAAACAAAAACCGAATCGAAAACATGGCTGATAATTTGTAACGATTGGCACTTGGCGTAACTCATACGCAGCGTGTTTCGAATGGAGGCTAAAAGCCAGTGCAGTCTATAAATAAATCTTAAGCTGCATGGCCTCTTTGGATCGGATCGGATCGGATCGCCTCGACTCGGCTTGGATTGGATTGGATTGGATTGTATTGCTGCTGCTGCTGTTGCATACAAAGCTCGGGCATTTCCATAGTATTTATTTGCTGTTGTGCTTTTGTATGCTTTATAGACTTGTTATTGCAAATTCTGTTGTTGTGACTTGTTTGCTTTTCGGCCAGCCAGCCAGCCTATGATGGTCAAGGACGTACATTAACCAGGCTTTCGATCAATTCAACGATCGCCAGCTGCATTTTTGGCTACTCACTTAAGTGAGGGCAACCAAAAAAAAAAAAAACAAAACAACAACAACAAAAACATCAGCTCGACATGTTCTATGCGAGCGAGTTTGACCAGCGCATACCCTGTAAACTGAGTTAGTTTGTGTGCTAGCAACAAATGTTGTTTGTTTATTTGTTGCTTTAAGACTTTATCGTAAAGGGCAGGAAAAACTCTTGATGCTTTGTAAACATTGCCATTGCCTTAAGGGGAATAATGAAGTTAGTCCAACCATTAAATATTTAAAAAGATCCAATTGAGAAAAAACTTTTGCTTACGCTCTCATATGTAGCTGAGAAAAAAGAAAGAGTATCTCTTGGTCGAGCATTCTCGATTGGAGCATGGTCACTTGCCAATAAACTTTTTGTTGTTTACATTTTCGGCTCGACGGCGGTTTTTGTCGCTTGTTATTGCCAATGGAAATGATAATGGAAATGGAAGCGAAACTGGAAAGGTGCCTGGAACTAGTTCAGGCATTCAGTCAAAAAAAAAGAAATATAAGTTTTGCGCTCGCGGAATAGAACAATAAGACCAGCTCGGTCTCGGATTAAGCGAAACTTTCTCTATGCAAATTAAAAGATAACAGAAATGTTTAAAGATAGTTTGAAGTTTATTGGAAGTTGGCTTAGAAAAGCATTTACTGAATGCCCTGCAAAAGCGTCGAGGCCAGGCCCAAAGGCTTTTTGGTTGGGCCTGGACCGGGATCGGCGCGGCCATCAATAAAACGCAATCAACTGGGCCAGGTTCGGCAAGGCTCGCGCAATCGTACAAAAGTGACAACGACAGCAACAAAAAGCCAAACACATTTTGGTTTTTACGATAAAGCCAAACGAGCCAGCAACGGCCTTGCGCAAAAAATCTTATTGTTGGCTCATAAAAAGCGTCGCGTAAAAAGCGCTAACAAACTCAAAACACAACGAGAAAAACAAAAAAAGCACAAAACGCAACAAAAAAAAAAAAAATGAAATAACTCGACAGGCGAATTGGAAGCGAGCTAAACAAAAGATTGCGGGCAAGGCGCGATATTCTTTTGGGTGTGGCCGATGGCTAACTCAAGAGTAAAGGCAAAGGCAAAGGCTGCAGGGCCACTGTAAAAAAATATTGCGCATACGCCGCGTGCACCGATGCGGCACACGAAACTTGGACAGGCTTTCAACTTGGCTCTTTGGCAGCGACTGCTGCATTTTTTTTGTTTTTTTTTTTTCGTTTTTGTTTGTTTCTTAGCCCATTAAACGCTTAACTTGGCTTACCCAATGTTTGCATTTTAAATTCTTGCATAACTTCAATTCAAAGCAAGAATGAAAGAAAACTAAATTGCAGGTTATGGAAATGCAAAATTTACTTAAATAAAAATGTCCTTAATATCCCTTTAATGATCACTTATCTTTTGGCTAAAACAAATATAAGTGAATAAATCAATTTTCGTTGAACGACCCAATAAACCTAAAATAAAAAATAATTATTCTTAGTTTTACGCTCAAGTTAAAAACGTATCAATTTTTTATTTTTATACACACATTTTATTTTACGCCACTTTCCAAAATTTGATGCATAAAAAAATCAAGTTTTTTTTTATATTTATTTTAGCTTTTTTAAATTTAGCTTTTTGTGAAAGCTTGCAACATTTTTTATTGCTCCGTTTATGGTTAAAGGGTATTTACAAAAGAAGCCAAAGCGTTCCAATTAAAGGCGCGTTAATGCATTTAAAGGCGCAGCAAAGGTTAACATCAAAATCCACAGTAAGTCGCTGCTAACTGAGAAGGACTCAAAGCCATAGACCAAAACAGGTCTTATAAGGAATAATACAAAAATATATTAAATGAAAGCTGGGATTTTGTTTGTGCTAATTGCCAAAGTTTAAGCCGAGCTCCGGGAAGTACACGACAATTGTTGTTCAAGCCCGGTTTGTAAGCCCGATAGTAACTGTAAAGATTTGCAGTTAATGCAAGCTTTATGCATTGTGTGAGGTAGCGAAGATCTTTGGAAGATTTGGGCCGAGTTGAGGGAACCGGCCGATCAAGATTCGTGATGACGAGTAGTTAATTAATTGCGAGATCAATAATACCGCTAACGGGCAGCCATAAAAGACGAACACGAGTAGGCAAACAATAAACTCAATTCAACTGCTCTGATGAGTGCTCGCACTCGAGTGCTGAGAGCGGTTCCTCTCTGGACGACCTTCTCGGGGGTAAACAGAAAACAGAAAATAGAGAACAGTGTCCGCCACACGCCAACAACCAACAACCAACACCAACACTAACACACAACAACAATAATAACAACAGCAACAAATTGACGTAGCTCTTTCTAAGCACACAATTCAACGTCAACGACAAGTTGGCAAATATTTTTTTCTTTCATTATTTACATATTTATTTGTTTTATTTGCGCAACGTTTCGTCGTTTCCATCAGTCAGTTTTCCCTAAGCTGGCCCCAGACAATGGCGGGAAAATTAGAACAGGTGCTTAAAAAAGGCGCATTAAATGTGTATTAAACGGTAAGTACATGAAAAATATAAATACAAATATTTTTGCAACAAATTAAACATAAGACGATGAGGCCACACAATCCCCACTACCCCTCGCCTCCCTCCCCCCCACGCTTTCAACCAGGCCAAAACAATCCGCAACATTCGCTTAATTATTTGCGCGCTATGTGAAAACTGCTTCTGTGCAGATACCCTGCATTTGAGTAATGCCAACGGGCATATTAATTTTTAGATGCCTTTGGCAGATGTTCTTTATTGAAGATGTCTATTAGCTTAAATACTTTTCTATTAAATAAAATTTAAATCTATTTTTTATAAATATTTTTGAATTTGAAATTAATTATTTTATTAATTGGAAAGAAGAACTAAAATAAATATTATTAATATCAATATTAATAAATATTGATGTAAATATATTATTGTATACTTTTTACAATATTTTTGGCCAATGTCTTACAAAGAAACTTAAATTTAGATTTAACTGCTGAACAGATCGGTCTTTATTTGTACTAAAATGCTTAACCCAAATACATTTTTGCACATCATCGATGCGAAGCAATTGTCCAGAAATAGGAATAGCTGTGAGTAAAACGGTTATAATTATTGTTTGTTCAGCTTATTTATAAACTGACTTACTCCGCCAAACTCGTCATTTACAATCCGCATTTGCATAAAGGCGACAGAAACCTTTGTGACGAACTTAATTAATCGGAGTCTCGATGATATCTCGCAAACATAAGAAACAACTTACAGCTCACGATTGTTCCATTCATCAACAAGAAAAAAAATGAAAAAAAAAAAAAAAAAAAATAAAACATACAAAGGGAAGCTTAACAAATAAAAAAAAAGAATAATTAAATTTAATATAAGGTATTCTATTTTTTTTTGTTCGATAAGTTTGAACTTAATGTAAATTGCAATTAACAAGATTTCGCAATAGAAAACGTTAAAGGGGCAGCTGTGAGAATGCGTCTATCTAATTGATAAATTCTATATTTGATTGCGAGTGCCAATTTGTATTGCGAACCAGGTACAAATTTCGCCACAGACAAACTCCCAGTCAGACTTCCATTAGCCTTCCTCGTCGACGTTATTATCGTCATCATCGACGTCGCGGATTTGCCCCTCAAAACGAACATTTTGTTCATTACTTTTATTTATTTGCTATTTGCTATTTGCTGGTGTTTTCATTTCTTGTTGTTTTGCTACCACCCCCCTCCCCCCCTCCTCCGCGATGTTTGCATGTTTCAATTAATATCACATTGTATTCGTGCTCTATTAGAGGGCATTAGCGCTGGCACGCTAAGTGCTCGATATGCGAGCTGCCAATCCACATCCACATCCACATCCACAGTCACAACGAAAGCTTCATTCACAGCCGGACAGTTTAGCCAAGCCATTAGCAAAGCCAAACGGAATTGTTTAATTATCATTAATCAATGAAAAGTCGCGTCTCGCGGACTTTGTGCCAATTGCGAAAGGCTTTTTGGGCGATCGACGCACAACACAAATTTGACATCGGTTTGCTGAACCTGGGCGGGAGGCTTGTCCCACGGCCCGAAACGAGTTTCAATCGATCACATACCACATTCCGTATCATATCATAACACAACATATCACACACCATATCATATCTGAGTGTTATACTACATAGTTTGTAAATTAAATGTATGTGCGCCACATGCCGATTCATCAAAGGAGCTGAAAAGTTAAAGTTCTCCGCATAAGTAGCGTGTTTTATGGGATCGTTTTGTCAATGGATCTGTTTTATAAATTATGATCTTACGACTTGCGAAAAGGGGGGTTTTTTATTGTTCTGTTGTCTGCGATCGAAATGACGCTATTTGAGTCACTCGCCCTCTCTCTCTCTCTCGCTCTCTCTCTCGCTCTCGCTCTCACTCCGGTATCAGGCACTTCAAGGCCGCCGAAACAATGCGAAAGTTATATCTCACCTGTGTTTCACTATTGACAATATGACGATAATACAGTTTAGTAGTAAGAGTTTAAGTCTGTTCTAATTATTTTAAGTCAATTTGATCTGATCAGCTTTATTAAACATAAATTTAACTAATTTTGCTTTACTTTCGTTATGCAATAGTTAATATATAACACGCAATCAGAATGAATGCAAACCAATATTTTGATTTAATTTCAGATTGCAGATTCTCAATATCTGGCATGATTTGCGAATTGCCTGCAATTTTCTACAAGGTGTAAAGTTCGTTCTCATTTATTGATAAGCCACTGGCCTACACTGAGAGAAATTGAAGTTAAGTGTTGTCAAATGAAAGCTCTTATCAAATGTTTGTTTAACTTAAATTAATGATTTGTTCTGTTGACAAAAACATGATCGTTAAATCGAACAAAAATTAACTCGTAATTCGATAGGAAGGCGAAAAATGTGTTTTTGGTAATCTGCTTGTTAACTTGAACTGTTTAGCGTATCCTGTTGTCACATTTGGCAAGCACTTGACACTAACTTTGACAGCAACAAAACGGATCTGATCAATCGATCGTTGCCCGTTATAAGTATATCATTGATTGTTGTTGTTGTTGTTGTTGTTGTTCACTTTTGAATGTTTTTTTTTTATTGTTTCTGTAGACTTAACGGTCGCCACACCCAAAACGCATAGAAATCAAGTGTTAACCTTCTTAATAATATTGTAATTCCTTCGACTGCCCGAGCTTCTGTTGAAGTTTCAAGTTATTGTATTGTTTATTGTACACTCAAACAAATTTCAGCTTATTGTTCGTTGGCATTTGTGTTTTGTTGTTGAACATTTTCAATGGATTATTGAATGGCGATCTTATTGCTTTATGATCATTTGTTTGTTTACAAAGTTTTAATGCTTACTTATGTTTATATCTGTTTATTTCGTGTGCTTTGTGTGCTTTGCAAAGTGTTCTGTAAATTTTCCTTGAGTTTTTGCATAAATGCCATAAAAAATGTCCATTATAATAATGCATAAACATAATCAAGTTAATAATACATAGAATAGTTATATAAATAAATATTGTGCCACGCCCCATTCAATAGCACTGACCGCCCCCTTCCATCCCCACCCAAACAACCACGTGCAGTGCAACACCTTTAGCAAATAAAAGTTCAATGTTTGAATAAATTACGTTAATAAAAACACATCGAACGAACGGACAAACCATAAAAATAAAAATAAAAATAATAATAACAACAATAATAATAGCTATCTAGAGGCGCCCACAACAACAACAACAACAACAACAACAAATGACAGAAACATGAACAAAATGACCATTTTCAATAACACTCACGTAGCATCCGAGTTAATAAATAACAAAAACAATATCAACAACAACTGAAATCGCGACTGGCCAGCACGTACAACAGCAAAAGCAACAACAACAACAACAACAACAACAACTCATTAACGGGAGCAACAATGCCCCAAAAACAACTTGCGCAAGCCAGATAGCCAGGTTGCCAGCTGGTCAGGAGGACCGAGGACAGCTGGCCCAGACCCAGACCCAGAGGCCAAAGCCCGAGCCCAGCCCGGTGGCTAAAACCCGACCCAGACCCAGACCTAGTTTGGGCCAGGTTGCATTCGAAATGTGTGTGAAGGCCAAGGACGCGCTCGAGTTGCATGGCCAGGTTAACAGCTGTGGTCAAGTTCCATTGCCAAGAAAAGTATTTTCAAGCATATTAACAATATTTAAGGAACAAATCTTTGTGTTTGCCCTATTAATAAGCACAACCAGAAGATACTCTGTGCTTTGGAGCACACAGATAAAATGCCAAAATAAGGAAATACATTTTATTATTTAATTTATGATTAACCTTTTTCCATTTGCTTTTGCAGTCTTTGAGATAAGCTAAAAGAAAAATAAAACGCGAATGGGAAAAAAACGAAAAGTCAGCATTAAAAAGCAGAAGCTAATTTAAAATCTGGCAAGCACAAAGGATCGACAACAGATAACAATATATACATATTATTTAAACAAATATTTATCAATAATATTTAGTTAGGGCAGAATTGCCGACGAACATGATTTATTCATTTGTTTCTAATTAACGTCTAATCAAGAATAAAAATATTTAGTGTGTGTTATATATATTTTATTTGATATTAATTTTATAAAGAGTTTAATTAAAAATTTGTAGAAGAAATAAAAAATGTGAGCTTTTGATTATAATGATAAACATGTGTTATATTTATACTTAATATAAGCTTGTTTTTAATAAAGAATATGGTTTAAATTCAATTTTTGGAATTGGAATAACATTATTGTGTCTTAATGAATTAATTAATATTAGCCATATCGATATTTAGTTAGGAGGCTAAGAACGGATGCGAATACCTTTGATGGATTGCGGGGCCGATGAACATAAACAAATTCGTGGCAGATTTAACAAAGTCAACGCAATTAGGCGCAGTGCACAACAATACACAATAATTATTGCTTGAATTGAATAAGTATAAATAATGGTTGCAACAACAACTTGGCTTGGCTCAGGGCTCAGGGAAATAACGGGTAAAGGGACTTTCTTTCGGCTGATACAGAAAACTACAAGAGAGTATCTAAACCTATCAATCGAGGCAATACATGTCGATCGGAGTGGGAGAGAGGGAGAGGGGGAGAGAGAGAATGAGAGTGACTAATAAAATAAAACATTTCATTAGTTTTTCATCCATTAGCTTTAAGCAATTAAGCACTTAAGATTATTAACTAAGTGCCGAAGCTTGAATACCCTTGTAATCAAAGATTCAAATTTAGCTCTAGAATAACATTTCCCTTTCCACAGAAAGTGAGTTAAACAATAATATAAATTATTTCGATGCGTTACAAATCTTTTTTAATAGCCGCAATACCCTGTTTTTGCAGGGTAACAAATTCCTTAGGATTTTAATTGGGTAATTCCCATTGAGTGCATTACTATCATTGTTTTTTTTTTTTATTACAAACAAGTAGCGAGCATCAACTATTAATTTTCGTGATTGAATAACCACACAAATATTTTCTAATTTTTTTTTTTTTTGATTTTTAGAAAATCCCAAAAGTGTTTCCTTAATGAGAATTTAAATACCTTCAATACTGTTTTGGTACAAAGTGAAGAGCTGTGGAATTATATATTAAATGCAATTAAGTGCGCACTTAGATCGATAATAAACAAGTCAAAATAGAAGTATTCACGACCCGACGACTATAAGATACCCTATCTCAAAGAAATAACTTCCTTTTCTTTATCAAAACAAATAAATAGTGGATAACAGTTTTTGATTTAAGATAATAATACTTCTTTACTTTTCTGCCTCACAATTGGTGTACAGGGTATATTCGTTTTAATTAGTAAGTCTCTTAAATCAATTGATTATTTACATATGACAAAGTTTTGTAAGATTCACGACATTGATCTTTCAATATGTATTAAGGAGTATAGTATATATATTTATTAAGTGACTTGCACTTCCAACTACAAGTCAATCAGATTACCCAGTTCTAAAGAATGAATGCTGATTTATCGATTTTGAAAATCAAAGCGTGATCTTGTTATAATATTAACTAATACAACTTATTACAAATCTATATGTACATAGTACATATATTGTTTATGGCGTCATAGGAACAGTTATTGCAGTTATTACCAGAATCTGTGAGTTTTAACCGGATCCCTGTTTAGCCGACATGTGCTTGCCTGCAACTCATTCCAATGTCCCCTCCCCCGTCCAGCAATATGGACCCGAAGTTGTTATCCATATTGTCGCATACTTTGCGCTGTGAATAGATCGTGAATAGAAGCGAGACCAAAGTCTGATTGGAGTGAAGGGTGGGCCAAGATTCAGTTATTGAAGCCAACAAATGCGAATGCGAATGCGAATGCGAATTCCATGTAATTAGCGGCTAGACAATCGCCCGTGTAGAAGGGTGTTGGCAAATGGAAATGCCATAGAAATGGAAAGCGGTATGCTTGGAGCACTGTAACAGGTTCGCTGCAGAAATGTGCGGCAAGTCTCAAGGCCAGCCAGCCAGCTGCCCAGCTGAGCTTGCGTCGAGCCGAACTCAGGTGAACTGTGTTCTAATTGGAGTCCACTTACAGGTGTCACTCGTGCTTTGGGCTAGCCGAATTATGTGTTTATTGCGGCAATCAGGAACTGTGCTGTTGGTGTCAAGAAACTGCCAACCCTGAGTTCCGGCAAAGCAATCAGGCAAACGAGCCAACCCATCCAACATCCAAGCAGCCGGTTCTACCAACAAAAAAAAAAAAAAAAAAAAAAAAAATTAAAACAGAAAAAAAATATAAATATACACATAAAAATTTCAAAATCTGCGCAATATTTGTATAAAGACTTCTTGCGAAATGACGTACGAGCATATAATTAAGTTGAAGATACATCTGCGACAAAACAAATCGGTCAACGGGCGGACAACGGACAGCGGACAGCGGACAACGGGCCCGGTCCGTGCACGTTTTTCGCCTAAAAAGCAAATATATATATACATATATATATATATATATATATATATATATATATACGATAAAATGCGAAAAAACACATATTTAAATAAAGCTTCCGCAATGGCAGCGCAATGAAATGAAATCCACGCTCGAATCTCAAATCTCGTATCTCTCATCAGTCTCTTTGTCTCTCTATTGCTGTGTCTCGCACTTTCTGGCTGTCTCGTGTGTTATCGTTCAAAAGTGATTTGGCCAGGTTGGGTAATTTCGTCAACAGCGTTTTGAACTTCAGCGCAGAGTTCGAAGAACTCGACATAAAAACATAAACAATCGACAAAAGACAAGACAACAAGAAACACACGAAACGAAAAACAACAACAACAACAAAATAACCAACAACAACAAAATGGCAAACAAAATGGCGACAACTACTCGAAACTTTTGGTTGTTGTTTTTTGGTTTTTTTTTTTTTTGTGTTGACTGCGATTAGAAGCGGTTCACGGGCCCAGCTTGGCGCTCATGTTGGCCAAGTCTGCCGACTGCCGACTGCACAGTGCCAAGTTAACAACAACAACAACAACAGTCGATCACTGGTATTTTTAGTATGTGGCGTTGATTTACAAGGTGAACCGGTACAGAGCCAATACCAGTTCCAGTACAGAGCCAGAGCCAGAGCCCGAGATCGAGCTTTAGCCCGGGCCCAGGCCCAGACCCAGGCCAACAACGAGCAACAAACACAAACACAAACACAAACAACATTAACAATTTTTTTTGTTTCTTTATTTTTGTTTTTGTTTTTGTATCTGTTTCTGTTGCGCTTTTGGCAATGCCTTATGCATGGTCTTTCTGCCTGGGTTCCGCTCCATTAACGGTTAAACTATTTGCAATACATACGAGCGGCTATCTGAAGACCACCATCGGCGCTGGTCAGCGATTAGCGATCAGTGATCAGCGATCAGTGATCACCGATCGGTGAATCAAACGACCGGCTATCAAATCGAGTTTCGCTGGCATTTTGGCAACTTTCCCAAAATCTGATAACAGCCAACAGGCAATAACAATACCAATAACTATGTCATCATGTATTTCGGTTAGAATAATCATAGGTTTTTTCATCTTTCGTGTTATTGGCAGCTACCCTATTGTCTCTAGCCATATATCATAGTATACTCTACGCTATTTGGCTCACTTTGTCGTCAAAAAAACATTTTGCGTTTCTCATGCTACATTTGCATATAATAAATATTAATGTAAGCTAGAGGGAATACCCTTTATGGTTGTCATGTTACTTTTGCTTTCTGCACAGCTTGAATTCATTTATGGCCAACATTAAGTTAACTCAAACTTAACAATGTTTGTCACTTCAATAAAATAAATAAAACTTGTTTGAACTGTTTTTTAAATAATAAAGGGTATTCGCTGTTTCGTTGCGATTGTGAAAATGGAAATCAATTTCTTGTTTTTTTTTTTTTTTTTGGCTAATGACGTCGGTTTTGTTGCTGCACGGGTTCGCTTATGAGGCAAACTCGTGACCGCAAAAAAGTTGAAAAAAAAATATAAATAAAATATAATAAATAAAACTCCGCTCGAAAGTAATTTAAAAATTTTCCTACAGGCCGTGTTTAGTAATTAATAAAACAGATAAAACTTGCAATGGCTTTTTACCTTGTACAATTAATTTTCGTAGCAAAAATCTGCCTGGGGTTAGGTTCGTTTAACTCCGGTAATACCCTGTAAATAAATCATTTAGTAAACGCAGATCTGAACTGCCAATCCTTAGCAAAGAATTGTCCAATATAAGAAATATAATCTGTGAACACACTTCCTGATTGCTCAATGATGAATGATGTGTGAATAATTAAGTGAATGAGTGAATTTGTCGCAATTCGATTATAAAAGCAACTGAATCAAGGCATCAATTCAACAAATATTGAGGTGTTAAGCCAGCTTGTCTGCAGTCTTAATGATGTTTAGTCCCCCACGATCAGCACGATGAATTTGGAGGCGCAAAAAGCAAACGGAACGCAACAATATATAAAATAATAATATATGTATATTTAACAAAAAAAAAAAAAAAAAAAAAAAACAGACAACAGACAACAAAAATTCCCCCTTTAAAATGTCACATTTGCCCAATTGATTAGCGGCAAGTTTGGCGCTCGAACACTGCGCCATAAAAGCGTGTGTACACAGCAGCAAATTGATTTTACGATGTGGACTGATGAGCAGCACTAATTCTACCGGGTCCGGGCCAGCCAGACACGCCGGACTCCGCCTCGAACTCGGACTCAATTGACTTCTTGGCGTCGCGACGTTTGTTTAACATTTTATGGGCTCTTTTTTTTTAACGAACTTATCGCTCGTTAGCGTGGGCGTCTGTGTTATTAGTTAAATATTATTTATTGGTATTTACCTGTTGCCCAAAATATTTTATTTGCGTGTGAAAAGTCGCATTTGTAGTGTGGAAAATTTTGAGCGCCAGCCGTGCGATTAATTAATATGCAATTAGAGGCTTAAATAACTTTCATTCTCCCATTGGAAAAGTTGCTCACACAAATAAACACTTCGTTGTTTGCCAACACTGGCCGTAGACAACAGCAGAAGTGGCAAGCGACAAGTGTTCGAAATGACGCACGGAAAAGCAAACATTTTATTGTGTGAATGGACGCAGTCAATGCTAATTTATGGCAGACATTTGGTCCAATAATCGAATAACAAGTCAAGGTGTTAATTTCATTAAGGACCACAAAAATATGCAATAAAAATTTCAAAACTCAACTCAAATTGCGTGTCATAAAATGAGAAAGAATGTGAGCAGATTTTTAGTACCCACTAATAGACAATAGGCGATAAATTTGCACTCGGATCAGGACTACTTTTCTAAGACGCGACCTCAGCCTTAATCTGTTCACAGATGAAACTTTAGTCAGGATCCATGCAGAAGGGAAGAATGAAGTAAAAAGCAAAGATAAAAACACTTTATTGACACCATTCTCAAGCTACACAATTTACGTAAATATATTATGATTAGTTTTATTATTGTTTTCCACTATTATACCGTATTAAAATATTGCATGCCTGAGAGACGCGGCGATTCTTTAAGTGAAGTGCTATTGGATAATTGTATACTTATCTACTTAGTTTTCAATCAACAGTTATGAGCACATAAATTCCTGTTGACTGATGCGGAAATTACAAGTAAATGTTTTGGGGGCCCTGTTGCGTTTACTAATTGCAATTGCATTGTCATTGTCATTGTGATTGAAACGCTTGGACAACTGCGACCCTATTTTAAATGTCGGATACTTTTCGCTATTAGCAATGCATGAATTAAATTATTTAAATTTTTGACTAAGGCAATAAATAAAACGAGATTGAAACACGTTTATAATTAAATAAGAATTATAAATATATATATAGTATATATATATATATATATATATATATATATATAGATATAGAATACACCTTCACCTTCACCTCTGCGTGTTCGCAGCGCACTCTGTAATTATTCATGGGAAATCTGCGCCTAAAGCAAAAGCCCAATGAACAAGCTTAAAAAGTTTTTTTAACAAGGATGCTATAAAAAGTCAAGTTATGCATAAATCAAACTAGATACAAATCTGATAGATTAACAAACCTGCCAAGAGCTAAACTAACTTTATCAAAATGTTTTAGCTTCAATCATCATTTAAACAAATTAAAGCAAGTCCGCATAAAAATGTATAACAAACTTAGGGTATATTGTAAATTGTATTCATTCGCGAATTCACACAGCCCACTTAGGCGATGATATCAATTATATAATTGGGCAGGCAATCACAATAGTTGCTACAACTTCCAATTAGCTAAAGACTATCGGAACTGGAGAAGCCTTCATCTACAAAAAAAAAAAAAATACGTTGCATGCCAGTTTCTATCGAATATTGCATAAATTGAATGCAACTAATTGAAAAAAGTTTAAGCCAATAATAAAGACATTTAGCCTCTTTAGTAGCAATTCCCTCCCCCCCTTCTTCCCCATTCCCCGGCAATGCAGCGAAGCGAGACTAAGTCGTAGTCCAACTCGAAGTCGAAGTCGAAGTCGAAGTCGAAGTCGAAGTTGGAGTCACGTGATTGAAATATTTTAAATAGTTTGAGTTCGTGGTAAAATGTGTGAATTTCAGCATCTTTGGCTAATGCCAAATGGGTTGGAGTGGAAAAAAACATTCGATTTGTTCTCTTGTTTGCCGTTTTGCGCAATAAAAGGTGATGTTTATTTGTGGTTTTCGTTATTTATTTATTTGATTAATTTAATTTGTATTTATTTAATTTTTTACCGCTGCTGGAAAATAATAAAACAAATACGCCCAAGAAGAAGCAGCTGAATGAAATGCTCCGTTTTGTTTGCACTTTTCAGTTGCACTCGACATTTCCCCCTTTGTATTTATTTCTTCCTTTTTTTTTCTTTTGATTAAATGCTGTTCTTTATTTAATCAAATGAAACGAAACGAAACGAACCGTGCCGAACTGAAATGAGTTGAATTGAAAGTCAGCACAGCAGCTCCGACTCTGGGCGTTAGTGGGGAGGGGGCGAATTTGAGTTCGCTTGTCGGCGGGGAGCGACAACCTTTTTCTTTTTATTATATTGTGTATGTTTTGTGCTTTTTTTTATTAATTTATTTTTTGTTTTGTTACATGGCAGCAACTTCTTGACAATCTTGACAAATTAAAATGCAAGCAAACAAACGCCAGCAGCAATTGCACAAGCTTTTGTATTAGTGTATGTGTGTGTGTGTGTGTGTGTGTGTGTGTGTGTGTGTGCGACATTTAACTGTGATATTCTGCTTAGATTTCATAACATTCATGCGTGTGTTTGTGTGTTGTACTGTTATATAAATGCGATAAATAAGACGCCTAATTCATGCAATTTACGTGGCAGGGCCAACGCGACGTATGAGTGATATACAAAGCAACTGGCAAATTATCAACAAAGGAAGTGCAATGAAAAGCGGTGGGAAAACAGACCGCTATCGTTATTACAGCGACCGATTGCGGCAATAACTGTCACAGCTACTGTTTCTCGTATCCTGTGCGCACAATGCAAATTGCCGTGCATCACGTATACGCTCCGTGTGTGTGAGAAGCACCTCGTGGCACGCACGCAAGGGCCCGTCAAGGCGACCGAATGACCACTCTGAATACCAGCTGAATACCACTATTATTTTATTCTATGCATATTATACTACTTTAACTTGGTTATCAAGTCCAAGTCTACAGGCAACATTTATTAAGGTGAACTCCATTAAAATTCAAATGCACTTTTACTTATTTTCATGATGTTGAGTGAGAGAGAGAGAGAGATGGCTTAATACATAAATAGTTGGTACAAAATACCCTATAATTCAGGAGTTTTAATCAAAGAAAGCTTAGCTGAGTTTTTGTTATAGGAAAGTTGGATTGTAGTCGATAGGTTTGTGTAGGGAAGCTGTACCGTATACTATTAGATCTCAAGCTCAGTCCGCAAATAACAGGTCACGACCAGTTTGAAGCGCTTCCAAGTCGAGCGGCAAACAAATAAGTAGTTAATACGTATTTATGATGTAAACACGGCTCAGCGCACAACTGTCTCTCCATTATTATTATTAGTATTATTATTATTATACCAACCCGCATACGAAACTATACTTTAATGCCACGACTATCCAGACACATACATAAATGCCCCCTAACCCCTTTTCGCATTTGCATTCCACCGACCACATTCATCACAGCCGCCAGGGCTTATGTCAGCTGTGTAAGCACCCCCCCCCCCCAGACCACCCCCCCTCCCGCCTGTTTTTCCCACCCGATAGCCTCGTGTGCATATCGCGATATTGCATTCAAATTAAAGTCAAAATTATACACAGCTTGTTTTGTTAGCCCAAGCCAATCAATTATGCATTTTAGTAAATTATTCAAAAATGCAAAAACAACGTTGGAAATTACATTTGTCCTTCTTCGTCCTCAGAAAGGAAGCTCATTTGGCTAATAAATAAATATGGTTGTGTCACATGGCAAATAAAGATTGTTCACACCTCTCCCAAAGATAACTTTAAAACCAAACAATATTACTTAATTTAATAGCAATATTGACTGGAATTTAAATGCAAGTGCGATATATAAAATGTGCCGTAACCGAAGCAGTTATGAAGTCCGTGTAAATTTATTGCTATTTATAATGTATATGTATGCATCTAGGCAAATATAGAATCCGGCATTTGTTGTGACTTAAGCTTAGCAGCCGCAACTATTTGCCTAATACGTTTGTTTTTTTACGGAACGGAAAATGCGACAGAAAAATGAAAAAAAATATATGAATATATGTATATAATATATATGTATCTGTGGAAGAACGTTAGTTACGGGGCTGTTTGATTAAATTACGTATACGTACGATATTCAACATTCTGGCCAGGCGCCTAAATAAGTTTGTTATCACAGAAGGAAATATAAATAACGAGTACTCACGAGTACTCCGTATTTACAGATGTTTATGTGCAAGCAGTTGCAAGCTGTTAATTATAGATTACTTAATTTGTTCTATTTTTGTATAATCTTTACTTATCGAATTTGTGAGTTAGCTTGTCACTTTATAATATTTAAGTGGCTTTTTTAAAACGGAAAGAATATCTTAGTCAGATTAAAGGGTATCTACTAGTCGACTTTCAATCAGTTAGTTGCAATACGTTTATTTGCGTTGGCTTCCATTGTCCTTGCGCTAAGCTCTTATGATGATCCTCTAGCCTTGCAAACGTAAACATAAACATAAACATAAACATAAACATATAAGTATGCAAATATATGTCAGGGAGTTGGCATAAACGTATTTGGTTAATAGAGCACGGTAATGAGGCCTTTTATTGGAGTGTTATGACAGCGTGGCCGAAATGCGACGAGTGTGCCGCACATTTAATGTAAACCAATGCCAATGGCAGCCCGACCACGTGAGCCGTGTCCAGATAGTGGGCCAGGGAATCCGCAGAAGCGAATAGCTTCGCGCCGCTCTGTCATTTAATGGGCGTCGTAAATTCTCCGGGTGTTTGGGCATCACGCGCAGGCAGATGAAAAAAAAGAAAAGAAAAAAAGAACAAAAATGAAAAAAAAATAATATATTAATATATAAATATATGTATATGTATATATATAAATGAGTTCAGCTGCTGAAATGGCGCTGACTTTGAGCCGTCTGCAAATAGCAATGGGGATTACGGGAGCAGAGCGCTCCATTTGGTTTCTGGCTGGGATTACGAATTTGTATGGCGCTTATCAAGTTCACAACGGCGCTCGGAGGAGAACTTCGCCCGCAAATTACGCGACATTTTTGTGCATGAATATGAAATCTTGAGTCTTGTTTGTTTGCACTAAATTTAGATACAAGTGTAGCTCGAATAAGGCCCCTGAAAGCACTGCAAACAGCTAATTATTATATATAGCACAGTCCACAATGGCAACAGTTGAAGAATATCTTTCAGTTATACTTTGCACACCATAACATATACAATAGGTAATATTTGTTTTTAATTGATTTTAAAATAAGCTAACTGTGCAGTAGATCAGCAGGCAGGCCTTCAAATGACCCACAGTT
This sequence comes from Drosophila lacertosa, assembly GCA_004143845.1. Lineage (NCBI taxonomy): Eukaryota > Metazoa > Arthropoda > Insecta > Diptera > Drosophilidae > Drosophila > Drosophila lacertosa. The sequence continues at coordinate 711,694 of SCDZ01000044.1, forward strand.
AAATGTATCACCGACCTCAGATCACCCTCAATATCCCAGCGGGGCAGATTCATCACTTGAATGCGATTGGTCAAATTGCGAAGACTGTAAACTTTCTGCAAAGAAATATTTAGTATTTGAGGAATTTGGAATATTGAATACAGAACACTTACACCTGGTCGCGGCGGACAGGTGCGCAGTGCCTTGGGTACTTGTGTGATGAGGTACAAATGCCAGAGCTCCATGGGGTCCTTGAGGGAGTTGCAGAAGTTGTTGCGTTTCAGGGAAATGAACGTGGGCACCCACATGCCACGATCCCAGCGACTGATGTCCGCCTCGAACTTGATGGGCTGCGGGGGCAGCGTCTGTTTGAAGGTAATGTCGCCGCTAATGTAGAGTGTTTCGTAGTCGTGGTCGAGCGCGGTCGTCAGGCCGCTCAGGTCGACCAGCTCGCTTAGGGCCATGTTGCCCTTATCATCCTCGCTGTCGCAGGGCTCTTGCAGCGAGCGCTCATCGATGAACACATTGTAGTTGGCCGACTGGACAGGATAGCAGGACGAGAGCAGATCAAGGGTACTGTGTACAGTTAGAGACTCACCTCAGTGCCAAGCGGCAGCAGCAGGGCCAACAGGCAGGCGATGTGGGCCAGACGCGACATTTGGCAGATAGAAGAAGAGCAGATGCAGTGCTTTTATAGCCCAAAACGAGGCTAATTGGCTGGCAATTAGGTTTGAATGCAACTATGTTAATCGGCTCGTCTATCGGCCTAATTGACAAACACCCCCGACCCATTAGCGTTTAATTGCCACTGATTTCGATTCAGATTTCGATTCCGATGTCAATTACATTTGTTGCTTTTTATTTATATTTTAATTTTTATTTCAATTCAAATTCCAATTCCAATTCCAATTTCCATTTTGCTGTCGTCTCGCTTGGCACCCAAATCGGTGTCCCGCTCGGCATGCCGGCGGCGTAGGCGCTACCGAGGCCATCCTGTACGGAAGCCGCCTCAATGCAAATGCTAAAAAGCAACAACAAAAACTGTGTATCACATGCTCATAGCGAATACAGTTCGATCTGGCGCATTTATCACGCATCCGCCGTGTGCGCCTGCGGGACAACAGCCCACGCCTTGGCCTTGGCCGGGCCGACAGCATTGTGGGCCATGGCCCACGGCAGGCCATACGCCATACGCAGCGTTAAATTTCGGCCAAAAGTAAACAACGCGCGCCACACGCCCCAGCCGCATAGCTTAACCAGATAGCGGGCTTTACGGCCGCACGGCCATAAATGATACCAAAAGCGCGTGGCGCCGTCTGCGCTTTGCATTCGCGCAGAGTCACAGTCACAATCACAATCACAATCACAGTCACAGTCACAGTCATACAGTCACACGGTCAGACAGTCCGTGCTTTACAATTATTCGTATTTATTCTAATATTTAGTTAGACGTTTACGACAGACGCATCATTTATCTTGCCGAGCTTCTAACGCAGTCAAATGACAACAGCTAATATGATTAACGGTTCTTCGCCTGACAGTGGCTCGCACCCAAACGCTTGGAATTTCCGCCCGATTATCAAGCACTACCAACTAAGTGCTGTTCCAACATCTTTATGGCTCATACTCTTTTCGGCAGTTCAACTCGCACTTGTTATATGGTAGATAAGTATATACATATATTGTGTTAACTCGAATAGCATAAAAAAGTATTATTAACAACCGATGATCTTTGTAAGCTTCTAAAGTCATACTCTTTAGATTTTGTTTGCTGTGTAATTTAGCAAGATTTTCCAATTACAAAACTTACACATCAGCAGAATTATCACCGGCTGCGAATGGTACGTCCGCAACTCCACCCTGCACAATGACTTGAAACTCGCCACAGTGTTCGACGAAATTAACCAGCACTCAAGTCGCTACCACGACAGACTGGCGCTACACATCAA